>VDFB02006569.1:0-33131 GCA_007258455.2 Sequoia sempervirens
CTTTGTTAATGACCTTCTACCACCAATTTCTTTCAGCCAATACCCAAGGAAGCAACAATCTTCACACACCAATTCAATTCCCAAAATGAATAAAAGTAGTAAAAAGAATTCAGCCCCCACAACCATACCAAATCCCTCTTTAAGATAGAATTCCTCCCAACTCTTCAACTTCCCTCAAATGAAAAGATTATAAAATAAACAAATAAATAATTCCTTCCACAAATAAAAAAAATCATATAAATCAAATTACTCTTAACATTAAACCCCCCTTACCAAATTAAAAACCAATAACTAAATATTTAGCATTTGGACTTTGACTCCAATTCTTAAGGAATCTGGGTTGCCCACTTGCAACATCTCAATAGAAGCATTAGTATATTTTAAAATTTATAGCCAAAACAATGAATATAAACAATAAAATTTCTAATATCAAATCTATCATAATAATTAAAGATAATTATTTGTGTAGAAATTAAACTTATAACCATAATACTTCATAATTGAGTTATTTTATTTAATGAACATACTACTTTGTTTATAAACATATAAATATCCAAGCAGGCAATAAAACATTTATGTCCATAATAATGTTCGTAAACCATAATCTCAACATCAACTAATTCCAAAACAACAAACCATAGAAATATAAAGTCAAAACAAAATCTCAGGAATAATACAAACTATGCCTTACAATATAAGCCATATTTACAATGTGCAGTACCCTTAACACGAGGGGTCCCAAGGGCCAAACTTTAGATCAAAAGCCAAAAACTAGTAACAACATTATCCAAAACAGAGACAACAGAACAACAACAAAAAGATAGCCCACCCAATAGCAAACCACACACCCCCCATTACATATCAATTCCCTCCCACTCCTTCATGAGGAGTTTCAACACATTATCCCCAACCCAATTGTTGCTAGACTCAGCCTCCACAACCTTCTTGTCGACCTCCTCTTTCAGCACAACTGAGATAGTAACAACAAAGCGATGTATGATTTTGATCATGAATTGAGTCAGCCTTATGAATTTTCTTTCCAGTTTAGCAACACGGACAACCGGGTTGTTGGGGTCTTTGTCTTTGGCAACTTCCACCCTAGTAGTTTCTTCCACTTAAGTCTGATGATTGGAGGAATTTAGAGTGAATTCTTCTTGAATCATCCTCTTTAACTTAGGGAAGAGGCTTGGTTCTTCAACATGCTCTTTGGTCTCCTCCACAGTGTCCTACTTGCTCTCCTCCCTTTCATCCTCTTGGAAATCTCATCAAACTACATCTCCTTTTTATGTTGTGCCAGTCTATTGGACCTACACACACTTGTCTACTCAGCCCTAGTGTCAATACTTGCAGCAACCACTATATCCCCTTGATAATCTTTGTCACTAGAGTCTTCATCTTCTCCATCTGTAGGAGGTTCCTCCACATTGCAAGTGGTTTCCTTTCCCTTTTTCAAATTGGTCTTGGGTTTGGAAAGAAATTTACCATCCTTCATAGTGGGTGCATTTTTTAACTCACATAGCCCTTCAACAACTTTGGAATAAGCCAACCCCATGCCAATTTTCTTCTTTTTGGCATGGGGTTTATTTTGGAATCCTTAGGATGACTAGCCATAGGAGGGTTCTTTCTTTTATGGCCACCAGAACTAGCCAATGAGGGTTTGGCAAGGGACTAGTTAGCTATCTTAGGTTCTTCAATCCGAACGACAAAGATGGGTTTAGGTGGGTAGAGGGCTAGGTGGAAGTGGTAGAGATGGAGAATGAGACCTTGATGCAGAGGTAATGGGAAGGGTTTCTTAGGATTCCTAGCCACTAGGTCCGTAGTTTCCCTAAGCAACATTTCTAAAGAAAAAAGCAAGAGAAAGGGGAAGCTAATGAGCATTCTATGGCAAAGGTGGTTTAGTAATGAAAAGTGATCGAAGTAAAAAAAATTAAACCTCCCTTCAAGAGTAATTTACTTCATTAAAACCAAACACACCTAGTCCCAAGTCGTCAGAAGCTTGCTCCTCTCAAACCCCGCATGCAGCTTGGTCAACTTTTCATTTTCATGGAAGAAGGTTTGTAGGCTCTCCATATCTTGTACCTTTGTATTATTTTTGAGTTTTTGACTTGAGCATGACAACTCCATAGTGTTAGTAATGACCTCCTCATTGATTTCAAATGATATTCCGCCCACCATGATGCTCCTATCACACCATGAGCTCGCGAATTGAGTAGAGAGCTTCACGTCATGCCTTTGAGGAACTTCGTTAAAGGAGCAATACCTCCTTCGACACAAATATGCCAGACCAAAGGGTCTCAACGAAATTCCTCACATGATCTTGGCTCTGTTTGAACCCAGTCACCTCCCATTTTCACTCTCAGATGGTATCCGTTCACCAAGGCAAACAAAGTTAGAAAAAAATAAAAATGCAAATGGCCAATGTACACAAAACATTTATCATCTCCATCATAAAAATATGAAAATCTTTCCTAATTAAGCCATTAAAATTTTCACATGTACCAACAGGCCTTTTCGATATCCGTATGGTTGCGAGGAAATTGTAAATATTGATTAAGTACACCAAGGCACAGATAAATTCCATCATTACATTTATCAACTCATTATTAATTAAATGCCAACATGTTCCTAATAACAAGTTTCAAATCAAGAGCTTCATACCAATGATAAGACAACACATGAAGCTCATGGGGAAACTGACTAGGTAACATGAGAGAACCCAACCATAACCCCAACACCCACCCACACTTATCCACAACATCACAAGTTATCCACATCATAATGAGACTCAAGGTGAGAAGACAAGTGTACCATTCCACGATGGTGAAGTTAGACCCCATCATCAGTAGTAGTTTTTTGTTTCTCTTCAAGGATTATTCCTTGGATATTCATGGGGAGAGCCGACATACTTCTTAACATTTGAAAGCAACCCAGGAAGAGCCCAGGTTGGCCAATGAGTCAATCACTTTGTTTCCCTCACAAAAAAGTGTGTTAATTTCTTTCTTTCTAATTTGTTAAGTAAGAATTTTATGTCAAGTAAGATATCCCCGATACTCCACCCTTGGAAATAATTGTGATTAATGGAGTCAATCACAAATTTAGAGTCTCCTTCAACATGTAGGTTTTTTATTCCCAGATTGACAACAAATTTAACTCCACTAAGGAGTGCTCTTGCCTTAGCTATCATAGAGGATTGTGTCCCAATGCCACTAGCAAATCCAGCCACCAAATTACTTTGTGAATCTCTAATAATGCCCCCTATGCTAGCCAAACCAAGATTACCTTTCTTTGCACCATCAAAGTTTAGTTTGTGCCAACCATTGTTAGAGGGTTTCCAAATAGTTTTATGAGGCAATAAATAAACCATATAAAAATATGGCCACTCAAACTTGTTGGAAATAATTTAGAAGTAAAGCATATAGCTTGGAAAGTCCATAGATAAAGTAGTGAATTATATTTACCATCATAATTTGTAAAAAAAGGTGTCACAAATCCACTTGTTGAAGATGTGTAAAAATTTGACATGCCAAATGATTATAGAATATTTCACTAGTGATGGGTATAAAAATCAACATAGTGTTCCAGATGGTCAATCCTAGTGATGAGGTAGTTCACATAAGGTGAAATACCATGCTCAACATTTCCTAGATATTCATATGTGTATGCATCATGTCATGCATAATAGTTGCAAAGGATGTGAAAGATGTATTTAAATATATGGGCATAAATATCAACATAGTGTTCCAGATGGTTAATCCTAGTGATGAGGTAGTTCACATAAGGTGAAATACCATGCTCAACATGTCCCATATATTCATATGTGTATGTATCATGTCATGCATATAGTTGTAGAGGATGTGAAAGGTGTGTCATCAACTAATAGATCATGATTTTCACATATACCAAGTAAAAACTATAATAAATCCTTATGATATTCTTCATCCTTATGTATGTATAAATCAAATGTTTGTTCAATAGAGCATTTACAATAATTATTTTCAAAAGAACTCAAAGACGCATAATAATAAAGAACAAAGGGATCCAAATGGGAGTACCATAGACATCAAAATATGGTAATGAGGCATAGAAAATTCCATGGGATTTACTAAGGACAACTAGAAGTTGACTAATGAGAACTAGGAGTAAAACATGACCTAGGGTCAGTAATATAGTAATCTATGAAAGAAAATGACAAATTATAAAAGGATGTGTGACAAATATGATAATAATCAAATCATTATTTAGATACATCAACCAAGGTATCAACAAACACATGCATTATGTAGCATAACATGTATATGAGAAAATTATGAAGATATAGATGATCAAAACATGTAGCTTTGCATGATCATTACCATTAAACAAGTCTATTATAAATGAGTTATAAGTTACATCATAAAACAAACTATTATGAAACATACTCATCAACCAAATCATCACAAGATAAAGAACTATCACTATGATTATCACTAAAAATATCATCAATAGACCACGAGTCACAAGATAGAGAAGAAGAATTATCATAAGCTACATGTGGGGTAGAAACCTCATGTGAAGGTGAATAAGGTGTATTGTGCATGAGCACATCACTAGTGATATAAGAAGTCTATTCATCATAAAAAATATCTCTAATATAACCATAATATATACATTATTGTAATATTATAATTCACTTAGGATAGTACTATATCCTAAGTGCAATATTATATCTATTTATTAAATTTACTTGGGATATTTTATTTTCACTTGCGTAGGTAGATAATAAATGTGTCATCCTTGTTTTGAGTTCATTAAGTGCTATCACTCCCTCATCAATTCTTGATTGATTAAAGTTATGTGCCACATCTATCTTAGTTGATTGAGTTAACTCATTTCCTAATTAGAAGTTAAATAATTAAATCTTTGGATATTTGTCATCTTTAATCACTCACCAAGAGGCTTGTATATTTATCATTTACTCCTATTTTTTTCTCACTCATGCTCAATTA
Organism: Sequoia sempervirens; assembly: GCA_007258455.2. Classification (NCBI taxonomy): domain Eukaryota; kingdom Viridiplantae; phylum Streptophyta; class Pinopsida; order Cupressales; family Cupressaceae; genus Sequoia; species Sequoia sempervirens. The sequence goes on from VDFB02006569.1 coordinate 4,986, forward strand.
TAGTAAGATACTTATTTCCATCATTGTGACTAATTCATCGATACTAGGTTCTATGTTTATCTTATTCATCATAAAATCTAACATGGTATTAGAGCCACAATGTACTAGAATTAATCCATAATTAAGTGTTTTGAGATCATTAGGAATTTGGGAGATTTTGGGTGAAGTTATTTTTTTTGGAATTGGAGAATACTTTTAACCTCACCATTATGTTTGAAAGGAAAGTGAGAAAGTCAAGTTAGAATTTTGTTTTGTTTTAGATCCTACACCAAGAGGCTAAATAACCTTGATTTTCCTTTCTATATTTATGGTTTTCTATCATAGGTAGCACCATTCTTGGAGAATATTGGTATAAATTGAGATCTATAATTGATTTTACAAGGTTCCAAATCTTATTAATGATTGTTAAATAATACAAATCAAGTGGTAAATGATCCTATTTTTTGAGGAATTTTCCTATACAAGTCATATGACATTATTTTTTCATTTTTTTGAAAAAGACATTATCACTCCATCTCCGACACTAGTAATTATAATTGTTCAACCCTCCTCACATTTTGGTTACCACCCATGCAAAAATAAATAATCTTCAATATGATCCCTAATATTAGTAATATTTGTAGTAGGATCTCTAGTATTCATTGTGGAGCTTCCTCTAATACCTAATTAACTGATGCAAATGATCATGCACACAACTTAATGGACCTAAAGATCCCTAGACTAAGTAGTTCATCATTCAAGAGAGGGCTTCATTGAATTATCAACCAAAGATTTGTAGACTTCACATGATGCTGACAACATATATGCATTCATGAATTCTAAATGTCCTACATCGGTTGAGTATAAGTAAATTAAACATAGATAATGCATTAAAAGCTTTTAACCAAAATTAACTTCTATTTCCCAAAATAAAGTAAATGAATACAAACAACTACCTAGTTGCTACGGGTACTTAATGCTTATGACTATAACCAAATAACTATTATACTATAGTATGTACTAATCCAATTAACCTCCAAAATACTGAATAGAGTATCAATTAAAGATTTCTAATTTAGAATTTATAATACATCATTCATAATTGCAGAAATTGAAAATTACCAATTAAACTTGCAATGCACATTCTAATCTATCAATCTAAACTAAGGTGGTTTTTTAGTACCTCAAGTGGCCCTTGCTTGAGTTGTTGTGCCCACAAAATAATCTTCAATTACTCACTCAGGAAAATATGTTACCAAAAATCTTCTCTTTATTGCATTCCAATCATACATAGATATGTTGAATAGAATCTAACAAGAAATATTATTCAATTTAACACATGCATGATCTAGATGTCCTTCTCAATAGGGTACCCCACTATATAGGGTGCACGAGAGTCCATTTATTTGTGAACTGAAAACAAACTTAAAGGCAAATGCCAACTCTCCCTTAGGAATAGGAAGATGACCAATAAAAAATAGTAAATATAAAAAGAAGAGTATAGAAGTCGAACAAGGACTCTATACTCAACCAAGAGTAATGCTATAACATAAAATGTGCCCAGACATAGTAGTTTCTATGATAATTCTTATTCCTATTGGGAACAAACTTCTTCTCCTTCATGACTTATTAAAAGATAAGAGTGACACTTGGTCATCCATGATTTGATCCTTAAAAGACCACCTCCATCTTCTTCTGAAAGTAATCACACGAAAGAAAATTAACTCCTTTGCATCAAACTGTCATCCTTATTCTAGGGGTTGAGAAGCCTATTGTTGTGGGTTGACAAGTTCCTTGTTGCAAAGGTCAGTCCTTTTTCTTCAAGGTATTTTCATTGCTAACAACTATAATTAAACAGGAAATCCTACTAAAATCATGAACAGTCATAACTCATACACTAAATTATTAATATAACACATTTCAACTTCACATGCTTTAAATTGCTTAAAGTATATAAAAGGTTTGGTAATGACTTTTAGAGTTTAGCAAAAAATAAGATAAAAGTATGTAACTTCAACCAGGAAATAGGGCATTATTATGACTTATCATTCATCTCATGAGACTATACTATTATTATGTTGTAATTTAAAATGCACTTACATATTGAACACTAGCATTACTTGTCTATTATGCCTACTTGGACAACACAAAAAAAACAACAAAGGCCCTAGTGGCCCATATTGACTATGTCACACAATACCTCCAAATTTACCCTCATAATTTATTGACCAATGAAGGATTACCACATCATTATGATGCCACCTATTCATGCACATTCAACATGCCCTTTGATGGGAAGCCTACCCTCTTTGAATAATTTTTTTCTCATAGTTCAACTTGACAAAGCCATAACTTACTCATTTGGAGTGTTTGATCAAGGTGATTTTTTTTACCTTTGCTATTTTTTTGTTTTCTATGTAGTGGTTGAGTTTGTTTCTACAATAAATATCTCTTTTTTGAGAAAATGTAGTTTATGAAATATTTTTTTGTCTAATCCTAATTTTTGGAACTTTGTAAACCCATAACTTTCACACAAACCCTTTTTTAGTGTCTTTTTTTAAATTGGGATTTTATGTGTACTATTCAAAGGTGCACTTTATTTGTTCTCATTCTATACTAAGATTGTACTTTCATCATTTTTATTCTTGTTTACAATTGTAAACTCTTATGAAACTATAAATAGACTTGTAAACAAATAATTATAAAGTGCCACTCTTTTACTTACCTTTGGGGGTTATGTGAATAACTAAAATAGATACGTAATCAATAAATCAACATAAAGTTTCAATTTTGGGGATGTTTTAATCATGTTTTTTCGTAAGTATGTTCACACTTCTATTGTCATACCGGATCAAGATAAATATTCATCCTAGAAGGAAGAAATAAATAATCATTGCCTTAAGCATGATTTATTAACCCATCTAGTTTGATTCATCTCATTCTAAGTGATCCTAGACAAAATATGCATGGTTCGTGGACTAATGTGTCTTAAACATTTCTATTAAAATTTTACATCACATAGAAAACACTAAGTCCCGTTTCATGCTATTACCATAATCATGTAAAATTTTATATGGAAATCTTGAACCTCTATCTAATAATGATGCTTCTTTTGAATAGTATTGAGACAACTACTAGTCCTCCTCCTAATGTCCTATCTATATATGTTCATACCCACAAATCTGATGTGAATAGATAATGGGGTGATTATTGTAGTTATCTAAACTATCAAGTTACATAGACATACATTAAGATTCCACATCCTCTTTCTACTTCTATAAAGTTTAGAGTCATCCTTGAAGGAACCTAATGTTTTTTATACAAACATGATTGCAAGCCTTTGGTGGCCAATACTTGCAGACCCAACTCACTCCAATTCGTCCAAATACAAAAATTACTTGACACAACTCTAAAAAAGACAACACAATTTAATGCTAACAAAGACTTCAATGGACAATCGACTTCTCTAGCTTCATTTTTATTCTAAATTCAATAGTTTGTAGTCAATTTACAAATTACAAAGGTTTATTTAAAACTCTGAACTATTTCTTGCCACCACAATTTGAGTTGTTTGACACACACTATTCTTCCTTCCAACACTCATTCAATCAAGTTTTTCTTATTTGGACAATGTTACCCCAAAATTTGAACTTGAAAATTTTCAAATTTTCAGTGCACTCCTTCACACACCCTTGAGCTTGCCGAACCATAAAAACAATTAATTTTCAAAATCTATGCTAGCTAGTGCAAATTCCTCTTATGGGCATGATTTTATCTCTGGACTACACCCAATTTGGCAAGTTTTCACGCTTAGATACCTCATTGTTCGCAAGATTTTTCAGCTTCACTTTTTCTCATTGGTGATTCACAAGCGAGCCCAAAATTTAACTTTTTGGTTGCTGGAGATTAAAGGGTTTCTGGGTTTTGCTTAGAGGGACCCAATTTTCTCACTATCAAATTTCATGAAAAACCAAGTCAATATGTGAAAGATATTGCAATTTTCATCTTTTAGCTAAAGTTTGGTTTCAAAGGAATAATAAAAGTATTATTAAAATAATATTTCACAAAGTGAATTGAGCTTTCATAGAAAATTATGGATGTTCCTAAAGGTTGGAAGAAAGTGAATAAGTTGTTGACTAAGAGGAAAGATTTGTATTTACTTCCATGGCAGAGCTCTAAGTGGCTTTATTATAACCATATATGTTTGGTTTCAGAGGAATAATAAAAGTATTATTAAAATAATACTTCACCAAGTGAATTAAGCTTTCATAGAAAATTATGAATGTTCCTAAGGGTTGGAAGAAAGTGAATAAAGTGAATAAGTTGTTGACTAAGAAGAATGATTTCTATTTACTTCCATGGCAGAACTCAATGTGGCTTTATTATAGCCATATTTATTAAAGTGGAGTGTTGAGGGGTCCCACCAGTTTGAAGGTTTATAAGTACTCTTGCAGGGGGTTTGTGAAAGTTATGAACCAAATATGTTTTCGAAATTTGAAAGGAAGGCCGATGCCCAGCTATGAGAAGTCGGAAGGTCAGGAGTTTTAAGAACTCCCGAACTCCTAACCTGAGGTTCTAAAGTTCTGAGTATTCCCGACTTGCCGACTTGGTCAAAATCCTATTGTCGGGAAATCCTAGGGTTTTCGAACCCTTAGTCTCTACTCGTATTTTTCCCCGTCCGTGCGGTGGAGACATGGACAGTGAAGATTCTTGCAGATGCTATGATTGGAAACACCTTGGTAGACATATACGTATATGAGAGAATACAAACAATGCGCATGAGCTGTTGGATAGGATGTCTTGTGGTCTTCAGAAATTACAGTATATTCACACAGTGGATGTTGTTAAAAGGTTTTACAAACTTTCGAGTAAAATACTTAGCAAATGCAACGCCAGCAGCCTTCTCTACCGCGCCACAAGGCATGATGGAGCATAAATGCTTTACAGATATGATAGTTCGGAATTGTCTGATCGACATATATACGAATTGTGGATTGCATACACAAGGTTATGAACTGTTTGTCAAGATATTTCAATGAGAAGGCTCCGTATGTTTTAGAGACAAGGCAATTAGATTGATGCAGTCGATCGAGCAACACGCAATATCAACGAATGCCGTGAATACAGGGTATAGACGTCCATTGAAGCATAACAAAATGGAATCAATGTCAGATGTTATGTTGAAAGGCTCTACTAAACATGAATGTGCAATACGAAAGTACAGACCAGGCTCATGAACAGTTTGAAAGAACGCCTCAAATAAAAAGTGATCTCATGGGATGCCGTCACTGCAGAATATGCATGAAATGATTATGTAAAAGATAAACAAAGCCTGTGAACAGTTTATGCAAATGCAAAATGGCCCCAAGGAGTGGATTGTAATGTTCATATGATATATACACCAAAAGGCTTTAGAAACATTCAAACAAGATGCAACTACTGCAAAACTATATCATGTTGTGCAGCAGGGAAGGATAACTTCCTCAATCTTAATGAAGGATTCGACTCCATTGCAAGTCCATATGTATTAAGCATCTTATTGTACAAATGATGCACATATCCCCCAGTGGAGTTTGTATGGTTATAATTTTCGAATTCGTCCTTTCATGACAATAAGCAAATTGACTTCACTGAGAATGATAATTGAAAACAAAAGTTTATTGTATGTGTTAGAGAGAAAATGAGGCTCAGTATCCAGAGAAATCTGAAGAATACAGATTTGGATAGAATTACTCTGTAGATACTTGGGAGTGCCTGATGTGAGAAAATTGCCTGTAATTGCCAGATTGGTAGCAGATTGAGGGATTAAAAGGATAGGTGACCGGTGGAATACATGTGTAAATATTACAAAGCTGGAAGTTTATTTGCTTCACTTTTCTAACGACGTGGCAAAAATTAAGTAACCTTTCAAATACCTAAAGGAGAAAATCAAAAGTTAATTTAAAGAAGATGTTATGGGAAAGAAAATATATTTTCTTTTATGTAACTGTTTTCCAAGAAGTGGTTACGGAGGGTGAAGGTTCTCCCGAAAATTCTATTTATTCCCAAGAAGGGAAGAGATGGGGTTTCTTTTAGCAGCTTCGAGAACAGGGGAAGCAGGGCAGTATTATTTTCTTTTCACACAGTTTTGTTATGTAGCCAGAGAGTCTTTGAACTCATGTGAGCATTGAAGAAATAAAGGAAATATTCAGAATCAGTGTATTTGTTAATGTTTTCTTTAGATTGCAAGCCGACTATGTTTCATTGTAATTACACTTCAATGTTTATCTGTTATGACAGGCTATGTGTATGCTTATTTTTGGAACTTTGAATTCAGGCTAAGTTATACGTTGAGGGGAAATAAGCTGCCCATTCTTTTCTTTTTCTCACTTGTGGGTGTGGATATGATCTGTGTGTCATTTTCTTGCATCTACTTTATTCTAAAATTAATTCATCGCATCTGTGTCATGGTTATGCACAGTTGTTAGCTGTCTTTTCTGCTTTCTGGTCAAAAACATACCCTATTTCCTCATTCATTGTAAACCATTCAAAGGTAACTGCGCCTTGTAAAACAAGCATAAGGACTTGCAACAATCATTGCAAGTGACTCAACTGTTGGTCAGGCTGTCACTGTTATGAACAAATGAAGTATAAACTAAAGTGACAAATCTGTTAACCAACAGACAACAAATGTACATTTTCAAATTGAGGACAATTTGCCCCTTTCACAAATCAATTACCATCGTTGCCTGTGGGAATACAAACTTGGGCCTTCAACATGCATTTTCCTTAATCTTAAATTATACTATGCCAACATACACTCAAAGTGCCAAGACGGAAGTTAGATGATTGAAATGTGAATCGCCCTCTTTCTTTCTCTACTCTGCGCAATTACTCTTCCCCTCCATGCAAGCTTCCAGCTACCATACATGGGTTTGTTGCTGCTGGTTATTTCTTTGTTTACCATGTATTATGCATCTTTAATATGCTACGCCCCCACTACTTGACTGCAAACATAAATCTGCATTTTATCCTTTACAATTCCTACAATCATTAATTTCAGATTGCATCCTTCATCCTTCCACAATCTGGCGCTCTTTTTCTCCCTTCCCATTTTTTTTTAAAAAGAAACTCTGTTCAACACTTGTACAGCCAAACCCAAAATTGCCTCTCTGATTCATACAATTATCTTCAGCTCCACTGACTTTATGCCAATCATTAAGACAAAATATGATCTTTTTGGACTATGTAACAGTTATTTCTGCCTGTCTTGCTCTATTTCTTCCCTTCTCTGCTATCACACAGAGCCTGCCCTTCCTCTCTTTTCACATGGGGATCTCTCTCCTTTTTCCCCCCTTCACTCGCCTGTGGCTCTCCCTTGCAGAATCCTTTTTGTTCTCTCTTTTTTTTTAAATCTTTCCTTCTTCTGGTCGTGACCTTTCCTAGTCTTCCCCAATCTGCATTTTCTTTTTTATTTATTTTTTAATCTTCCTCTACGCGACTTTCTACTATGTCCAATGCTTCCATAGAAAATAAATAGATTTAATTTCTCAAGATTGTCAAAATCCAAAAATTCATTAAAATTAATTATTGAAAAATATACGAAAGACATTCGGTGAGCTGATTATGTAAACACTTTACTCAATTGATGAAATCAAGTGTTGGTATTACGATCGTACAATTTTTGCCATTAATTCAAAAATATCTTCAACCATCTACCTATCAAAGGATTTGTCGCCAAACCTCATAGATTGCTCCAAACAATTGCTTCATTGAAACTGCCTTGAAATCTATTTTTGGGTGATGTTGATTGCCAGTCCCCCTAGATGCTCTTGCATCAGTTTTTGTTTAGGAGGATCATATACACGACATTGGGGTGCTTATATACAGATCTATCATGTTTGTTTGTTGAATCCCACCTATCAAATCTTGAAGACATTATTAAGGACCTAGTTTTCCTCTTTGATTATTGTGCTCTAGAAACTACATCATCATGTTCTTTGGCACTTGAACCATCTCATCATCCACATACCTTTGAGATGCAACTTTATACAGTTGTACCTAGGACTGTTGATTGGAGATAGATATTGCTTAGCACCTACACAAAGATTGATGAACATGTTCTAGAGTATATAATCTTATTTTTTCTTCCCTCACTTTTTCATAGATCAAGAAGATATTTTGAATGCACCTATGAGCCTATCTTTCCTTAAGGGAAGAAATATTGTTTGCAAATAGTGGATATTAATTAACAATCAATGCAATCCATCGGTTTTGGCGCAAGAGGTTACACATTTAAGTGGTCTCTCTTTCTCTCTCTCCATACTCTTTCTTGGGGGCTCTCATTTTCCTTTGGTGGTTATTTCTCTCTCATTATTTTGGGTGGGTTTAGGTTATATTTGTGTACAGATAAAATAGTCTCATTGTCAAGACCAATTTTTGTTTTCTTCTAGTTTGTATTTAAGGAGGTGTTTGTTGATATTATTATTTACCTAGTATGATACCATATCGTAAGTGTAATATTGCATTTATTTAGGATAATATTATATTTATTTTCCCTCACCTAGGTAGCTAATAAAGACATGTGTCACCCTTTGTTTGAGGTCATCAAGTGCCACTAGTCCCTCATCAAGTCTTTATTGATGGAAGTTAGGTGCCACTTCTAGCTTAGTTGGCCAAATTAATTCATCTCTTGATTGGGAGTTAAATCACAAATTCTTGGACATGTGTCTTCTTAACTTACTTATGTCCAAGAGGCCAATATATTTGTACTTTACTCATTGTATTGTTGCTCATTCATACTCTATTATAATAGATGACTAATTTATAGACATGAGGTCTTAGGTTTATTTTGTTCATCACAAAATCTAATTTGCATCAAAGCCATGATGTCATATTGATAGAAGATGCATAACCATCATAAAACTTATCACTAGGATATTCATCATAGATGAATAAGCCCAAATCAACGAGTATATTACTAAGTTCATTAAGGAAGGATGAATTGGGAGAAGGACATGTAGGAGAACACATAAGTGAACAAGGAAAATTATCGTGAGATGCATAAAGGATATGTTCACTAGGTATATCATTATCACATGAAGAAAAGTTGTTAGATGTATCAAAAGAGGGTAGAGATAAAGTATACAAAATTGAGTGAAAGCATGGAAAATAGAGGTTTGAAAAGGTAAAACATTATTGTGCTCATATGCATTACTATTATTAGCCATAGGAAAAGTAGAAGCAATGTTGGGCTCATGGAAAAGTGAAGCTAGTACATATGCTAGAAAAAAGGAAAAATAATAACCAACTCTATGAAGAAGGAAAAATTACATAAATGATGGAATGAAAAATCTTTAGAAAAGACTCCCCATATACAAGTTATAAAGATATGGGAGTGGAAGGGTTGGATGCTAAAAATCATATAAATATATATAAACATATAATAAAGGTAGGTTAGAGGCTAAAATTAATGGATTATAAGAGTCCATGATGTGAGATGTATCAATGTAGCACGATCCAAGGGTAGGTGCATTGGAACTAAAAGAAAATCATACAATAAAGGAGCAATCCCTAAGGAAAATAGATAAATGACATATGAATGAGGTAAATGATGATATAAAACATAAAATCAAATAATTATTCTCTCTAAAAATGAAACCCTAGAAGTGTAACAAGGTTGGCTAGGGTGGGTGAAAGAAAATTTGTACTATAAAATATAAACTTTAAGGATATGAAACACACATTGGAAGGGAAAATAAAATCTTAATCAAATTTAAACATAAGATAAAAGCTAAAAAATTAGATCTAGAAAATCCTAGTTGAAAAGACAAAACCCTTAGGGGTGTAAGATCAAATGTGCTAAGATATAAGGAAATAAGTGAATTCCTTTACTAAAATTAGGTTTAATGAATTTATGACAAGTAACAAACCTAATTTAGAGATATGATAGGTCATGTAACATAATTATAACACAAATAAAATTTCACATAATTACTCGAAATATGGTAAATTTCCTTCCCTATATGGATAACCTATTGCTTTTGTTTCTCATAACTGGTGTGTTACATGGAATATTACTTAGAAATACTATCTAGGAAACACATCTCTTAATGACATAAACTCTTGCTAGGTAATTTGTCTACCAATATATACTTTTAGCACTGAACTAAATAATTCATTATACATTTATTCATTTATTGTGTTTGTGTGGTGTTATACATTTGTTCAATTTTCAAAGATGTTAATCTACATCACTTGTTCTCATTGCATTCAACAAAGCCAAACATTGATCAAATGAAGTGATGGAACTTGCACATGATATTAGTACTCCAAGTCCAACTATGAAATGAGATGAAAATTTCAAATGCAAAGTGCCCATATTGAAACTTGTGTACACCTTTAATGATTCAAGTAATTTCACATAATTATAACTATCATGTTTTGCATCTTTTCATAATAATTGCACATAGTTGATTTTGGTAGCTAATAGTTAGTTGTCCATACTATTTTGATAATATTTTTAATCATAGCTTAGAATTGCAACTTCTTATATACATTGGAAGAGGAATAACAAAATATGAACTAGGTTTCTCATAGAATTTGGTTGGTTTAGTCTCATGCTTTGTAGGATCAAACTTTACACACAAGAATAAGGACATGTAGGATTGATATGTACCACACAAGAACAATATGATAGAATATGTGCTTGAAGATTCATTAATTGTCTTCTTTAGTATTTAAATTTGGTAAGGTGGTGTCCAAGGACACCATTTAGGAGTATGCCAACTTGATAGGTGAATGAATTCATGTAGGTCAAACCCCTTTGGTGTGCTTAATTAATAATAGTGTATGATATTGAAGACAACACACATTGACTAGTAGATGGCTTGTATGATATTGATATGGACTTGATTCTTGTTAGAATTTTGCATAAACAAGAATTCTAACCAAGACCAAACATATGATATCTAATCACAAAACAAAAATTTGAATATTCAATATATGAGACTAATATTAGATTTGATTTTCAATGGAAGGAAATAATTACAACATGTATGGCCTCAAAATCCAAAATTTGATGAGGATGAGGAAGAAATAAAAAATAAAAAATAAGGGATTACTTTAGCCAAGTTTCTCAATTTGAGAGGATAACAAAAAAATAGAATCCCTTGAAAGAAAGAAATGGTATGTACTCTGATGAGAGCCAATTATGTTATATTTTATGCCATGTTTTCGTCCATTTCATACATCTTCATACCCATTCTCCTATTCCATTTTCTTACCATATTATACCATTTATGCTACATATGATTAAAATACATAAGAGGAATTTACTATAGATTTGAGATAAAAGAATGAAAAGTAATTATTGTATTGTTTTTACTAATGAGCATTGGAAAATAAATTATCCAACTAATTATTTTGGGCTCTTGTTGTTAATGCAAAATAGCCACTACAAATACATATTAATGTGATCATCTTGCCAACACATCACTTGTACATTCCTCCATATGCATGCCACCATAGCTACCAACTCAGATGCCTCAACATTTTCTATCCACATTATTGGATATGTTTTAACTGTGGGGATCCTTTGTCCATCTTATCATGGTTATTCTGTCATCAAATCGTGATTAGTATATTGTTAGAAAATCAATTTTATATGTTAAAAAAGATTGGCCATGGGCCATAGAAATCTTTCTTAGCTAAACGATTTACCTCAACCTTTGAATTTGTTGTTATTAGATTGTAAACTACAAACTTATATTTAGGAATATATGTTTGTGCATTGAAGCTGTATAATTAGTCATATGTAATACACACTTGAGAATGAAAAATATATTTATCATTATCGAGAGAAACATTTTGAAGTCTTCGTCTTAAATTATATAAGTCTTGTGTTCATCGACTGACTGGGAGGTAGGGCACCCACTCTTCAGCCATCGATGGAATGTAAATAGTTTATTTTCTACAAGGTGCGTGTTTGTGTCTTTTGATTTCAATCGATTACATTTTGTATTGTTATTTTTTTGTTTGATATGTTAGTAAATTCCATGTATTAATGATCTTGAGTTTTATTTCCATGCTGCAAAATTAATTGCTATGATTTTTTTGTGAATTATATTTGTTGGTTAAGTTTTTGTTTCAAAATTTACTGTAATTTCTGTACAGTTCCTATTGCCTAAATAGAAAAGAACAATTCTTGTTGCCAGGAAGTGACAGTTCCTGTCGTCAGAAATTATTTTGATTTGCAATAGGTTTATTTCCATAGAATGCACTTCATACATACTTTTCTCACTACCTGCAACCCTTGTGCAAATAGCCATGATACCTTTCATGAGCTTACGATCCTCAGATTGACACTTAGACTGAGCTAAATCTATTCTTTACCCCAGTTTTGGTCTATCATGCTCAACTACCCTACTCTACCTAAGTAATAAAATAAATTACCTAAATAAACTTAACATAATAAGATGCAATTAAATATTTACACCAACAATTCTTTATCCCTTAGAAATCAAAGTATGCTCTTATTCTTCTCCCTATAATGTAATTGAGTGCACATTAAATATCTTTAAATGCCACATGACATAACAATATGTTGCACACACATGTTACGTAAATTTATAATTGTTAGTAGAAGGGGGTGAGAGATTTAGAATTTGAAGTTTAAAAAATTGCATTTTAGGTTCATTTCCACATCATTAAATGATTGCCCCATCATTAATGTCCTCTACATATATATGCATTTGAATTTATCTTTGTCTTCCTCAACATTTGAATTTGTCAAGATGGTAACTAAGGACAATGTTTAGGAGTTTGCCAACTTCATGGGTGAAGGGATTCTCCAAATTCAAACCCCTTTGGCAAGCCAAATTAATGATGAAGAGTGATATCAAAGACAACATACATAGACATGTAGATGATCATATATGTTTGATGACATAAATTTGAATTCTTTGTTTTTTAGGAATCAAAATGTGCTCTTATTGTGCCCATATAATTGCATGTAAATTAATTACACATTGAATGTCTTTAAATACCATGACATTGCAACATGTCGCACAAATGTAATTAACGCGACTCACAACAACTAGTAAAAGGAGCATAAAAGTAAATTTAAAGTTCATTCATGCATGTTTCAAGGTTGAACAACGTCAATCATATGCCACTCAAAAATGATCCTTAGACTAAAATATTAATTTTGAGGCAAGGAGTGACTATATGAAAGTAAGTGCAATTGAAAATGTGATAATAATGAATAAATAGTAAATATACAAGAATGAACATAAATAATTGTAAATAAAGATAGTTAGAAATTAGATCATAAGAAAAAGCAAATGTAAAAATATATCACTTATCAATATATTAATACATTAAGACATTCCATCACATAAACACAAAACTAAATAAAAAATAATATACCAATATAAAATCCCTTGAAAATAAACCTTAAACTAAAATGATAAACAACAAAACACATAATTTCAAAAATTAAGAACAGTCATAAAGAACTTCCAAAATCATGACCCAACAAAAAAACACAGCCATCAAAATCACCAGTTTAACAAAACCATTATACTAAATGAACTTTTCTTTTCACTGGCGGTCTTGTGTTGTTCCTGAGTCCCCCATTGATTGACTGCTGTGGCCTTGTGTGAAGGTCATTAAAATATTTCATTTCATTTCAAAAAGACAGAGAAGGTTATAAAGAATCTGCACCCAATTTAAACAATAGATAAAATTCATGCATTCAAAATGCTCCATGCTTCCTGCGCTTTAGAGGTGGGTCCCACAAGTATGAGTACTGTACCAGTGGCCCGCTAGAGTGGAAAGCGTGAAGGAAAGCTCTAGAAAGATTCTAAAGCGTTTTTTCTTTTCTTTTTAAATTGTAACGACAATGAGTATCCCCTCTTTCCTCTGCAGAAAAGACTGCACACACAGGTAATTCACTAAGGCAGTGCATTTCACTGTAATTCTTTTCTGAATTCATTCCTTTTTGTGTAAGCTTGGAATAAGTTTGATCAATGGCGGTTGATGACGATGATCTGGAGATTTCGGATGCCGAAGAGATAGATGATGATGATGAAGAAGAAGGTGACGAGTTCGAGTCTCCGCCGCCCATGGAAGTGGGGGAGGAGAAGGAAATCGGTCCTTCCGGTTTAAAGAAAAAAATTATCAGAGCGGGGAAAAATTATCAAACACCAGAAAATGGAGACGAAGTTACAGGTAAGTTTGATTACATTTCATAGTTTAAAACAAAGTTAATTAATTAATTAATTATTTATTGTAAAACTGTTTCTTTTAATGTGAAGCTTTTATTTAACTGCCACGATCGACAGGTATCTCTATCAGAGAGGTTAATTGTTTGTTTGAAAAAAAGAAATGAAATTTTTGTTGGCTAATTAGCTATTTTTTTTAATCTATTTTTTATAGAAAAATATTTTTTATTTTCTTCTGGGGTTTTGATATTCTGACAGCGATGAAGTTTAGCATTCTGTAATGATTTAAAGAGTAGGACTTAAAAAATAAAAGGTGTTTCGGGAATCTTTACAAAGAGAGAGGTAAATTTACTGGTGTATGTGTATTGGGCGGATGCAACAACTTTGTCTACATTTTATAGAAAAACGTAGCTCAATACGTTTTTAAAATATTGCGTATTGACAAATTATTATTATTATTATTTTTTTTTGTGGAAAATAAGCCATTTGATTAGCGGATAAAAATGCTTGGCACCTATCAAACTGTATAGACACTATGTAGGTCTTTGATCTTGCTGGGATGTATACTGTCGAGTTGTCTTCATTGTTGCCAGCTTTGAGGATCTCTTGAGCCTTAGACTGTTAACAAATAGCTCTATTACTGAGGGATCTCTTTTATCAAAGTTACTTGCAAGTTGCACTTAACCTCGTACCTTGGTGTATGCCACACCTAATTTTAACAAAAGAATCTCTTCCATCTGAGCTATTATGACTTTCACCTGGCCTCATCCATTGTGGATTGCTGCACTTGGTCAGTTTGTGTTATATTTTACTCAATTTTAATAATTTATTATGTTTTCCAGGATTTGAACCCAGGTTGTTTATTAGAGGCTCCATACTTCTATCGGTCGGGTTCCTCCTATTCGAAGAAACCTGGAAAATATTTATTGAACCTAGATTCTATTATTAAAGCCCTCTATTTTTTATCAGCTGGGCTCATCCCATTGGAAATTTGGAAAATAGTTAGGTTTGGGAAAATTCTCTAGGATTTCAGAATAGTTTGCCAAACTTATTGTTTCAACAAATATATTTTTAAGCAGTGGAACCTAACGTTCGAGGGATAACACAGGTTTTGGTATTAATGTTAATAAAATTTTGGTTCCACAATGCTACTATGGACAGCGTGGATAATTTTAAGGATGGATATAGAATGGTTGGCGAATTGGCTCATGGAAAATAATATTTATTATTGATGAACTTACAAGGTTTAGTATACTATTAATACAAGCATGTTACTACAAAATTTATGATTATACACAAACCATGTGTGAACAGTACAATTCTTAATTCTTTTTTGAAATTTACTGTATAATAATTTTAAAGTTTCATATTTTTGTTATGGTTTGGTAAAAGGAAAACATACACTGATTTGTATTTGAGAAAATCTTGTTTAAAAGTTCCATGTCCATAAAAAGGGTCAACTAATCAAGTGTTATTATTTGGTAGATATATTTTGAGAGCTGCTATGGACCAATTTGGCTAAAAAAAATGTTAGCTTCAATTCAATATCTTTATCCTTGTTTTAAGTGTTTAATTTATTTCAGTTTCTATTTTTTTATGCCATACATTGTCTAATTTATTTGTTGAAAACGTTGTGAAGATCAATACAGTTGACCTAAAAGAGCCTCATAAAAATTGTGGCTTTAATTTATTTTTTAAAATTTTGAAATATTATCTTTGTTTTTGAATTTTCAAACATATAACTTCTTTTTTTTTTCTTATTTATTTGCAGTGCATTATACCGGAACTTTACTGGATGGTACTAAGTTTGATTCTTCCAGAGACAAGGGCTTGCCCCTTACCTTCAAAGTTGGCCAAGGTATGCAAACTGTTCGCTTAAAAAAAAGAGTAGCGGCTATTCTATAAAAATGTGCATTAGTTGACTTGTTAGAAAGTTGTGTTCTATACAAAAAATTTAAAATAATTTAAGGGCTGGAATTTTGGTAACCTTTACCAAAAATAGAAATATATGGGATAGAAAACATCTTTTAAAAAGATGGAATTTATTTTGAATAATGTAACTTTTTTTGGGATAACAAAAGGAACCCAATTTTGAAAAAGCAAAAAGATATTGTTGATTTCCAGACTGTTGTATGGCTTTTCACGCTCCACTAGAGGATTCACGAGAAGCATAATAGTGGAGCATGAAAAGCATAATCTCTAAATCCTACTGACAGTCCTATTTAACAGGACTCTATCCTCTGATCAAACATCTCCTACATATTAGGGAAATGTTTGTGAACTAGATACTGAAGGAAAAACAAAAGTAAGCAAGCATTAACAATTCATATCATTCTAAAATACACTAGACATCATCATGTCCTCAAATTGCTGTATAACAGCTTTATTTAATAGTGGGTAAGTTTGCAAAACTATATATAGTTTCAGAATATCTCAATACTAGAGAATTCTGAGCCATTCATAGAATACAATTGCTTCCTTTATTATGTACTTCTTCTGGCAACCAAATGCTGAAGCCACTACTCCAAAAAGTACATACGACCCAGCTCATCAAGTCTAAATATCAGCCTATGTAACTATCAATAAAAGGAAACTGTGCCAGATTATTTCCCCTCATTTATTCTCTCCTCAGCATCAAGATCACTTTATTGACTCCATATTTCTCTGCCACATCCTCCTTTGGAGGAGTGAACAGATGAGTCGGAAGGCTTTGCAAAAAACCTTGATGTTATAACTTAATCTCCAGAAATTGACTTCTCCAACCAAGCTGGTAATTGAAACATCTCAAGGCTAATGCTATTTCATACATATTTCGACAGCCATGGATTGTGCCTGGATCCTCCATAGAAATTTTGATAGCCACATCGTTTTCTTTGTTCATAGCAAGTCAATAATGTCTCTTAATTCCAGTGTTATATTCATCTGTTATGTTTTGAGCAGTCAAAAACTGAGCAGGTCTTGATCTATTGGCAGCTTCCTCACCCTTACCTTCTAATCCTCTGGCCAACCTTTCTACTATATTCAGGATCAGCTTTGCTGGGAGTGGTTTTGGCAATTCCTTGATGCTCAGATCCTTAATTAAAATTCTTATCACACCATTACCAGTAAACTCTGTGCTTATCTCATTTTTACATTCCATGGTCTTATGGGGAAAGGTGGTGTAGCTCTCAATTCTGGCAAATAGCAAAGCAATGAAATTTGGAGTACTTGCTAGGTTATAAATGACCAAATTTTATTCCCTGCTCTACTCTACAGGTCAATTTGCTGTAAAAATAGAAGCGCAAGAAGCAGGAGAGACTCTAGCACTAACTAAAGCTCAAGAGATGGAAAAAGAATAGGTTTCTCTTCCAGTTTTTGTTCCATGAGACAGAGATAACAAGAGATAAAGAACATGTTATTTAGCGATTTCAGTCCTTGAATAGCCCAGGGAGCACAAAACCCACTCCTATGGTAGCTTATGTTATCTGCTGTCAAATAGAGATTTAAAATTGCTAGAGGGACCAATTAAAGGCTAAAAAACGGAGGCTGTGAGGTCAACTCGCAAGGACCTCTTGCTTGAGTATCTTAAATGCTTAGGTCTGGCACCAAAAATATTTGGCATGTTGTCCATTGGGCATCTATGGGATTCCTATGTGTTGAAACTTTGGTGTACTATTCACTTGCAGAGAGCTCATATTAAGATTTTCAGTGGAAGAAGTTGATGAACTTGTTCTAAGTTCATTTTTGTTTGCAGAATCATAAACAGCTATGAAGTTAGTTGCGGTGAACTGTGGTATGATGTGATGAGTTTCAGATGTTGCAGTGTAACATGGAGGTTTGTCTAAGTCTAGTGCTGCTATGTTCCCAACCACGAGTCATTTGGAGGAGAACTCACAACCGCATAATTGTATGAGTATGTTATTGGAGTGTCTATCATAGTGAAGGTGCACTTGTGGCATTATTGAAGTATATGTTGATGACTAGGAACATGGTGATGTACAAGGGGATACTCTGGGGTACTGCAAGTAGATATAACCAATTAGGAGTTTGTCTATGCTACGGCAAGCTATAGGTAGCGTTTGGTTGTAGTTTAGGAATACGTGTGTGGTTTAGGTAAGGTTGGTCAACAACCTTCGATCAGTGTGAGCAATAGTGGCTTATTACATGTGGTGATTATCCATATGGAGAAGTCATGTTTTATGTAATGTGTGGCATGTTTATCCTGGTATGATTGTGTGATTTTCTCTATTCTACATGAATAGTTAGAGTCTTAGAGAGTTAGACAGTTGGAATTTGATGTGAATGGTTCTGTGGCTATATCTATTTGCTTGTATAGATGGAACAAAGTTGGATGATGGCTTGATGTGTTGTATCCTGAAGGTGTGAAGTTTTGGTTGGAGGTTGTATCCTGTTAATCTATAGATTGAGACTATGCAACAGAGACCTGTTGTAACTTTTTTGAATAATACAATTGTGAATGACTTTTTGCTGGCGATTTTTTTCCTGTAAAAGTTGCTACATAAATTCGTGTCTCATTTGTATTTGTGACTTGTGTATTCTTTGATGTGATTCCTTCAATGTTGCTTAATTTAGTTGTATAACAAACATAACAATATTTTGATCACATAATCTTAAGGTGTTGCAGTATCCCAGGCTCTATCAGTCAGTTGTATCAAGGATTGAATTCCCAATACAATGGAAACATAATGCTAATGTATGTTTCGAGATGATTCTTCTTTACTCACCACACAGAACTTAAAACTCCTCACTTAAGGGATGGCAATGATTTTCAAAGACAAGTGGCAATGTTTTTGTAAGGTTTTCAACTCTTTGCCCATAAGGGTATAGGCTCAGGCCCTATCTTTCATTGCTATTGTAGGGAGAGGCTTTCCTTGTAACTTGCCTACTTGGTTGATGTAAACTTCTTGTTCATCTTCATAATAGAAGATGCACTACATTTCGAAAAAAATAAATTTCTTTTTTACTTATCACTTGAGATTGAGAATTTATAAGAATTGCAGTTATTCATGCCATATAGATAAAACAAACTTGCAAACCATGGGGAATTCTAATTTGAATTGTTGACAATAAAGTTCAGACCAACAGTGTGGATTATTATGTCAAAAAGTTAACCCTAGGGTGATAAAATTAGAAGGAAACTAAAAATAGTGTGGTAGATTAACATACAAATAAAAGAAAGAAAATATTCATATACGAATCATAAGATATAAATATTCATAAGAGAGAATCATTTGTCTTTATTCATATCATATCTCTGTTACATTCATCATCTATTCATACCGCAAGCATAGATAGACATAACATATGTGGGATATTACTTTATGTTTGACACATCCTCTCTTTTACTCCTCTCCTATCTCTGTCTCTCTCATTTGCAGTATATTATTGTACTAATATAGGTTATCTGTGTGCAGGGGCATGTCCCTAAACTTGTCTTTATACATCTTCCACCATTGAGAGGTACCACACATTATTTGTTATCAACTTATCACTGCAATGCACTGTCTAGAACCTGTGATACCCTCTAATCTGTCCTGTTTTGTGGAGTATTGATCCTATAACACCTAGCTTTTGGCAACCTTTTGGGTTTTCACCATCAGCCTCTATTTGGCTGCATGTACAGATTTTCATCCTAATGGGAATATATTCAGCCACCCTCTTGGGTTTTCAATTGAATCCATTAAGTCCTAATATTGGTTTTGTGACTTGCCAACAAGAATCAACAATAGTGTCCACCTCTATAGCTCTAAAATTTCTATTTAGACAGGTAAAACAGAACAGGATAATCAAGAATAGTTCTTTGCTGGTTTTGATGAAAACAGCTCCTTCAGAACTTGCAATTCTAGAGCTTTCACACCATTTCCACCTCTAAGTTGAAGCTCACCTCCACAGAACCAAAATGAGAGGGGAAAAAGAACAATCAAGCTTTATAAAATGGTTTGAATGGGCAATATACCGATAGATGATTGAGCTTTTCACCATTGCGATTAGTTGGGAATCAGGATAAATCACCCTTTGCAGGAGATCCTTCAAGTATGAAAGGGAAGGGTGTGTGACATCAACTCCATAAAATCAATCCTTCAACAAATTTTGGTCCTAGTGCCCCTTACAATCATATTCTCTATGATTTTCAACATTTCATTGCTAAGGGGGGGTGCTATATATTGTCTCCTTAGACCTCAAATACTTGGACACATCCATTCCCTGTTTCACTATTGAATCCTTGTCTTATCCCCTGACATGTAAATATGAGCCAAATCAACCTTGTTGAATTTGTCTAATATCCCAAAGCATCATGAATGAGGGACTTTAGTTTCTGACCATTGCATTTTTTCTTAAGGTCTGAATAAATAGGTTTGAATTCCTTTTATTTATTGATGAGGACTGCCAATATTCTATAGCTAAGTTACTGGGTTCGCCCTACAGGCCCTGGGTCCGGTTCGGGTTCGATTCGGGTTCCGGAATTCGGGTCCGGTCCACCCAAATTCACTAGGGTTCGAAAATCCCTCTGTGGGTTCGGCCAGGGTTCGGACCCCTGACTGTGGGTTCGGACAGGGTTCGAAATTTTTGAACCCGGGCAGAATTTCACACCCAGGCACACTTTTTCACGCGATTTTGCATTTTTTTAATATTTTTTTGACTCTTTTTTGGTGATGCAGATCACTAAAGAACCAAGGATGCTTCTGTATTGAACACCCTAGGTAGAAAAAGATGAGTTCCAGCTCATGAATTTGGAATGAGTTCAACTGACAACTAATCTTTAATGGATTCATCCATGTAGTATCTTTAGTTGCTTTGCCCTTCCACTTGACTAGATATTCTAGTTACTTTTGGTAATCTTTATCTTTTGTCCTCTAATGACTTTGGAGTTGATAATTGAGGCCATCTTATGTTTTTCACATATGAACCAACATCAACTTCATTTGGTTGACTCTCATAGAAAGGGAACAAGTTTACTACATTAGTCATTAAAGATAGTAACTCATCTCATATGCATTTAATGAAAATTGTTTCAACATCTTATATAATCTAATCTTCTTCCATTTTAGTTAATTGTAGGTCCTTCTCGAAATCTCTCCTTCCTCCAATACATGAGAAGTAGAACCAAGTCACCCACCTAAAATTTTACTTCCCTTATCTTCAAATCAGCATATTGCTTGAATTTGGTGGTACTTTACTTGAGTTGTTCATATACTTCTTTAATGTATCCTACAAACTCTTCTGCACTACACATGTTCACATCAACCATGTCTCACAACTCAGTCACTCCCCTTGGAATATGCCCAGACACAATTTGGAAGGGTCTCATTTCAATGCTCTTATTAATTGAATTGTTTTAGGCAAATTTAGCTTGCATAGGACTAAATCCCAGTTGCTTGGTTTGTCTTCTACAAGACATGTCAATAGGTTTCCAATGCTTCTATTCATAACTTATGTTTGACTATCAATTTGTGGATGGTAGGTTGAGCTGAATTATAACTTAATGTTTTCTTTCTTCCAAAAAGTCCTTAAAAAATGTCCAACAAATTTTGTCTCTATCTAAACTGTTAAACACTATGCTTCTTGATAACAAATGCAAGTGAACTACTAATATAAAGTGGTGGTGTATTTTTGCTATGTTATTTGACTATTAATATGGTGGTGTATTCTGAACTTAATTACTGCTGCAAATATGTATATATTTCTGATTTTTATATGTTTTTGTATTACCGAACCCAAAATGAACCCAACCCCAAAAAAAATTTTCCTCGAACGGGTTCTAACCCGAACCCGAACCCAAAACCCAAACCAACCGGTAACTTAGTTCTATAAAAATAAATTACGTTAATATAAAGTGTGAAGATTATAAAGTATACACCTCTGAACTGAGAAAACAAGAAGACAGGACTACAAGATCGCCAACTAAAGATTACCATTATTATTTAATCGATTTCCTTTTTGTTTTAGTTGTTGAATCCAAGGTGGCTTGTTTGCTAGCAGTTATGTTCTCTGAAGCCTCATTGGATCTGATTTCTGCATTTTTCTTTTTTCCTTCAGCTTTTTGGGTAATGTCAGGAGAAGCAGAAGTATCCTCAGCTACCACTAGAACATCTTCTAAAGCAGGAGCTAAATTTTTATTTTCAGCATTGGATGTCTCTTTTTCTGGTATGCCAGGCTCATCTTGGACCACCATCTCGTAAGGAACCACGTCTTCAGAAACCTTCTCCACAAAAACACCTAAATATTCCATAGGAGCCACCTCCAAGGACAAAATAGAAAAGGGGTTGGAAAAGGAGGGGTCTGTGATAGTTTTCTCTTGATTTTCTTTCTATTTGCTTGCCAATCTATTTATTTTCTTGAAATCTTCTTTTTCTGCCCACTGTGGATTGGGACATCTTGGGACAATATCTTTGGAAACAACTATGGTGATGGCAAAGTTTACATTTAAAGGGAATAAAGTCATAGTCAATTATTTGATTGTGATCAAACTCTTTTAGCTTTAGATTAACAAATTTAGGGAGTCTAAGAAGATCCACTTCTACACAAATATGGGGTACAAAGAAATTCTTTTCTTTGGGTGGAGCACAAGCTTTATATATTCCAATTGCATTGCGTATTAACTTAAAAAAACTTCTTATTTTCATAACCATAGAGAAGGAATGGTAGCGTACCCAAACTGGCACTTGAGAGGACGTCTCTTCAGTAGGATCAAAACTACACATTTAGTAATCAAGGTACAGACCATTGGAGCCTATATAAACCAAGGGCCACTTTGAAAAACCATGTCTTTCTCTTCTTTGACTGAGAAGTCCACCATGAAGAAATCCCTCCCATAGAGGGATATGTTTATGTCTCCTTTGATTCTTCCATTCTTTATCTACCTAGGTAGCCGGAGTTTTATATGAAGGCTAAGCCCTTGTAAATTTGCCCACTACAGCCAACTCATGATATTTGATAAGCAAGTCTGTAGCTTCTCCCATGGGGATGGGAACAAAAGGAGAATCTCCCCATTTTTTAATCATGCTAGAAGACTTATCACCAATCCTAGGAACTCAGTGATTTGCAATTGCTTTGGGGGAAGGGGATGAGAGCTCAACACCAAGCTGGTTGCAGCATCATGATATGAGCAGCGAGCCATTTGAAAGGTGGCACCAGCAGGAATACCATGAAGAAAACAACAAACAAATGCCCACCAACAAAATCTTAACCAAAAGGAAAGTACCATGAATGCATCTAGTTTAAATGGAAATAGAAAAATTATTCAAGCTTACCATGAAAGCAAGACAATGGAGTGTAGATAAGCACTGGGAAGTTTTAGTAGGCCAAGCAGCCACCTAGCAATTGCAAAACCCTAAACCCTGGTTAGCATTCCTTTACCATTTGGGCTGTCCCAACACACAAATCCAATGAGGACTGCCAATATTGTAATGCCATAATTCATCCTTTTTGAATAGCTATACTCTCCACTATGATGTTGGTTGAATGTTTAGTGTGTAATGCACGTGCTAGGACTGGTTGCCCATCTTGATTGAAAATTCCTCCTTCACTGGCCAAGCCTGGATTTCCTTGGGCAGCCTAATGGAAATATAATTTGATGAGATCATTAGCAGACAACTTTTATCTAATCAAGGGCTTCTGAGGCATTCAATCTTACCCCATTAGCAATAATATTTCACGAGAATTATCTTCTTAAAAAATTTAAGTGTTGGATTTTTCGTTTTTTAAAAATCTTGGAAAAAATAACTAATTGAAACAAAAAAAAGAAAAATCCCACAAAAAATAGGTTCTAGCAGAATGTGATTTTTTTAATGATTTACATGGCTCCATATGGATTCTTTTTAACATCCTAGCTTTGGGTGTCTCTATGTATTGGATTGTGTTGAAGGGATCAATGTTATCTGTAGATTTCCATATGCATGCGTTTGAGCATCCTGGCTTTGGTTCCATTGTATGTTTCTATATATTGCAATATGTTGATGCCAGATTGGGTCGATTTTCTTTGTATATATCCCATGCCATCTAGTTCTTGTTAGTCACATCAAGGAGTTGTCCGTTATAGTTTAAATTTATACTAGTTTTCAATTTATGTAACACAAATTATTTTGTTGAAATGCCATCTTTAGTCCCACTGCCACTAATGTTTACATAGATTCATTCCTTCTAAATTTTATCTGCATTTGATAAATGATTATATGATCAAATTTTCTTTACCTGAATTATTTCAGGTCAAGTTATCAAAGGATGGGATCAAGGCATTGTTACAATGAAGAAGGAAGAAAATGCACTCTTTACAATACCTCCAGAATTAGCATATGGCTCTGCTGGCAGACCTCCTTCTATTCCTCCCAATGCCACCCTCCAGCTTGATGTGGAACTCATCTCTTGGACTAGTGTAGTTGATATATGCAAGGATGGTGGAATTCTCAAGAAAATAATCTCTCAAGGAGAAAAAGATGAGAAACCCAAATATGCAGATGAAGTGACTGGTAATTGATCTGAACCCAAAAGCCTTTTTTTTAATGGTTTGAATATCAAATAAAAAATTTGGTCTTTATCTTCTTCTCTATTGTACAGTTTATTTGAGTTACGTATATTTTCGTGAGATGAGTGATGAATTATTATGTGCCTGGCAGAAGCAGTGGTTTCTCCTTTGTAAATGAAGTTGGGGAATGTACCCTGTATTTTTTCATTAATTGTTCTGAGAGTTCAGTTGTATGTTAGGTTATTATGGTTTGAATTACTACAACATCATGCGATTGCAGTGGGTGTTAGTTCTCAGAAACAAAGTGGATGAATTTTTGGAAGAAAATAAATGAGATTACTTTTAATGGCAAGTCGTGTGAAAAGAATGACCATTTCAACTAATTGTGCTTCATTTATTGATCCAGTGAAGTATGAAGCTAAACTTGAGGATGGAACAATTGTGGCAAAAACAAGAGAGGAAGGCGTGGAGTTCTATGTCAGTGATGGTAATACTAATGACTACTATTAATTTGCAAAATAACTGTCCACACTTGGTGTTATAGAATTCTCCTCTTTACAACTGCTAATGCTATTTGATTCTAGTTTTTATATCATTATATTTATGTGCTGCAGGAAACTTTTGCCCTGCCATTGCAAAGGCAGTGAAAACAATGAACACTGGAGAAAAGGTCATTCTCACGATAAAACCTCTGTGTAAGTGTTCCTTTCTATTTTCCCCCAGTGTGTTTTTGTGAATTAGCACCATGCCTTCAACTGTGCTTTATACATGCTCTTTGTATCTTAATTGTTGTACATATGTTCATCTGGCTGACCATGAGTGTATCATGAAACATTGCATCTATAACGTTCAGCCAAATTTTGTTTCAACCAGTGATGCAGCTCATCAGAACCTGATTTCTGGTGTCTCATTTGTGTTCATTATTGTGTCTTAACTTTCAGAGATGATGCAAAACTATTTGATTCATGTCTGGGAGCTCTGGTTACTCTGAATAGCCTGTCAAATGAATTCTTCAGGCCTTCCTCTTGTTTGGACTAAGTTTTGTCATTCTTTTTGGTTGAAACTTGATACGTATTAACTATTATCTAAAAATGCTTTCATTGGATGGGTAAAAATAGAGTATTTCAAACAGTTCAGGGTATGCTGTTTTGCTTTTCATAAGCTGAGCTGGTTTATTATCTATTTGGACTGTTTGGATAACAATTGTAATAATTGGAGATTTCTGGAGGCCCCTATCTAAGACCTTTGTTCATGAGTTATAACTTATAGTATCTGTTTGTTGTTCTGAGGGCAAAAGCTATTTGTATATGAGTTCTGGATTCCTGTAGTTTGTGTGAGATGCAGCAAATGGTAAGGTCCTTTGGATAGGAGCACCCCCCCCACTCTTTTTTTCCTGTTTACGAAATAATCCAACTATAGAACATATGGTATGAAAGGAAATTCACTTTGCTCTTTTCTCATTTGTTGCTGCTATTTTCATCTGTAACATTGGATTTAGATATTGTTTGTTGCCTCAGACCGAAGAGCTATTGTGCATTTTAAATATGTTGGTTGTATAACTAGTATGTTAATGGTTTGTAATCTGATGTGGATTTGCACAGATGCTTTTGGTGAGCAGGGTAGGGATCCTGCAGGGGGTTTTGTTGCAGTTCCACCAAATGCAAATCTTATTGTCACTTTGGAACTAATTTCATTTAATTCTGTGAAAGAAATTACAGAAAATAGGAAGGTTATCAAGAAAATCTTGAAAAAAGGTGAAGGGTATGATAAACCAAGTGATGCGACAGTTGTTCAGAGTAAGTGCACATTCCAAGGATTGTCAAATCGAATATAAAGAAATTGTCAAATACATTCAATTTCTTGCTAGTATGTATTGCTCAGGGATGTCTAAAAAAAGACTTATGTCCAACTTCCAGACAGTCTTTTTGTATAATCTTCCTCAATGATATAGGGTTTACAGTTATTTTGATGGAGATAATGAGAATTTGCATTATGGTGACCTAGTCATACTGCATATTGTGGTCAGGGAATGCTTGAAGCAACCAGATTGTATAGACTTAAGCGTTCAGTCATGTATCTTTATTTGTTTTGGCAACAAATTGAAGGCACTTTTTTAAATTTAGAATTGTGATGTCTGACAGTCAGGTATACGGCTAAACTACAAGATGGCACAGTTTTTGAACAGAAGGGATCCAAAGGCGAGGATCCTTTCCAATTTATAATAGGGGAAGGTGAGTTTCAAGCTCATGAGACTAAGTAGCTAGAATGTTGGCGTTGCAGCAATAAGAATGTGTAAGAATACTAAGATGAGAAGCATTAATTTGCTTTGTAAAAACTGGTAAGTAAAATGTTGGAAGTGTGATTTCACATTGCTAAAATGGTTTTTTTTGGTTATTTGCAGAACAAGTTATTTCTGGTCTGGATAAAGCTGTAGCAACAATGAAGAAGGGGGAGGTAGCTTTAATTACAATATATCCTGAATATGGATTTGGAGATGTTGACATCCAAAGGGATTTGGCTGTGGTTCCACCAAATTCAACACTCATCTATGAGGTTGAAATGGTGTCATTTACAAAGGTAAGAGAGGAAATACATACTGTTACTACAGAGTTTATAAGCAAACACAGTGTGACATTTATGGAATTAGATTTTGCATTACGCTCAAAGGTATTTTGTTCCTCTTCTAGATATATCATGGCTAAGTAAATATTTATTCAAAGTGCATTGCTTAAGAACTGGAGTGGCCCTAATTTATTCGAAGTCTTTTGCTAGCTAATCTGTCATTGCTAATCTAAAACAGTAAGATCTAATGTTCTAGTGATGTAATGACAGGAAAAGAAAGCCTGGGAAATGAATACACTGGAGAAACTTGAGGCTGCTAAACAGAAGAAAGAGGACGGCAATAATCTGTTCAAGATTGGAAAGTACCAGCGAGCAGCAAAGAAATATGACAAGGTATAATTGGCACCTAGAGGATCTCTAAGATATATGCAACACTTTGGTGACAATGCACACATAAGTGTTGTTTTTGAGTTCCATAGGTTTTCTTTGGTGACAAAGCTCACACAAGTGTTGTTTTTGTGTTCTAGAGTTTTTCTATCGTCATGCATTTCTTGAACTTTGGTAGTAGTCAAGGTTCATACTTATCTCTATACAGTTATTATGGTTTTAAAAAAGTCTTTTGTCTTCTGAACCAGGCTGCAAATTATGTGGAGCATGAGGACGAGTTCAATGCTGAGGAGAAAAAACAATCGAAGGCTCTTAAAGTATCTTGTTACCTGAATAATGCAGCGTGCTGCCTTAAATTGAAGGACTTTAAGGGAGCAATTAAGCTATGTTCAAAGGTAAATAAATAAGCCAAGCAAAAATTTACAGTGTTGGAGCTCATTATTTTGATGCATGTTGTTGTGAGAGTTCATCCTCTTTTGGTATCTAGTTAAATTTTTCTGTTCTAATTAGTTTGATTACCAGGCTGACTGAGGATTGTTGCAGTAAATTTAC
>VDFB02006570.1:0-18279 GCA_007258455.2 Sequoia sempervirens
TTGAATCCTCCAAATTACTATGACCTACTCAAAGGAATTTATTTTTTCTTGAAGAAACCCTATTAAACAAATCACACAAAACATGAATTGTGTTTTGAAAAACTAGACATATGCTTGATATGCTAATTTGAATAATAAGGAGAAAACAAAAAGGAGACAACTAGGTAAAATTTTATCAACGAAGTTTAACAAGTAATTGACAACTAGAATTTAGACACCAAAGAAAGCAACATTCAATTGATATGCTTCAGAAAGCAAGCCTTTACAATATCCTTTTCCAAAATCCAATTCCCTCCCTCCCTAAAAGAGACTTCCCCACAATTTTTGTTTCCTTATAGAAATGAAGGAAGCAACAAGCTTCAAACCATTCACATTCTAAAAAGTGAGCTTTTGTATTCCAATTATTTGGTATCACATTATGTAATATTTGTTTAACTGCTTTCCCACTTGTACTCCATTTGTTTTCATCTCCATTCATTCCCATGTCTCTACTAGCATCCACCATTTCACTTTTTTGCTCAAGCTTTCACGATCAAATCTTTCTCCTGTCAGCATGGGGTTCGCCATCGTCTGTTTGGTGCATTGCGGTATGACCCCTCTCATTCCTACATTCCTAATGTGAAACCCTACTTCTGTCTTCGTTGTATCAAAGATACCTATATTGTACTCCTGTCGATATTCACCACTCTCCTTGACAAACTCCTCAATATTGTGCTTTTCTTTATCTCTTGGGGTTTCAAAGGGACTATTTTTTTGCTCCGACCGATATTTAGATCTCTCTTTGATGTGCTTATTTGCTATCTCCTTTGAACCTTCTCCTGGGTTACTGTTACACTGTGTCTTCAATATTCCAAGAAGTCACTATGACACATTTCATTGTTGATCGATGAGATTATAAGATTTTATTCTTCAACATATATCACTTCATCGAAGGGATCCTTAATTACCTCTCATTGATACATGTCTTTCCTTCTGATATATTCACTTTCTGTTCTTTGTCATTTCATTTTTACTTCAACGCATCCATGGGCCCCGCCTATATTTAATGGCATACTTTCCTATTGATGTTATTGTAGTGGCAGGAGATCTCTTTCTCCTCTAAATTTGAAATATATTAAATAATC
This sequence comes from Sequoia sempervirens, assembly GCA_007258455.2. Classification (NCBI taxonomy): domain Eukaryota; kingdom Viridiplantae; phylum Streptophyta; class Pinopsida; order Cupressales; family Cupressaceae; genus Sequoia; species Sequoia sempervirens. The sequence goes on from VDFB02006570.1 coordinate 1,125, forward strand.
TAAGAGGCTGACTAAACTAAAGAGACACATTGTTTTGTGAAGGAGGCCCCTACATGAAAGGACACGTTGATGTGTACATATACAAGAGGATTCACTTTCATTTGGCATCCAATAATTATCAAGTGAAGTTCGCATAAATCTGAAGGAGTTCGAAGATAGCTACAATAGATCTATATTCTTGGAGTTTGATATTATTCCTTGTTGTGTATTTGCATCATATTTGCATCAAGTGTGGTGCTATTATCTTCATATCAGATCAGCCTTGTGATTGGCCTCATTGTAAAGCATATAGTTGCTACTTTATTCAATATATAGGTGATATATTGTTGTTGGATTTTTCTCCCTCAAGAAGGAGGGTTTTCCCAGGACAAATTATGTGTTCTATTGTTCATGTGTTGTTCATTATTCTGTGTTTTTTTCTCATTCATTTCTGATCCTAAAACTAACATTTCAAACTTCGTGGGTTATTTCATCGAAAGGATGTAAAACATCTCCTCTCGATATACCATAGTCTCTTCGACGATGTTCACACTATCTCTGGATACAAATCATTCTATCGAAGGGACTACAAATTGACTCCTGTTGATGTAGTGTATTCTCCCCGATAAGAGTTATTTCATATTTCGGGTCCAATAATAAGTATGAGCTCACTAAAATGATCACTAGGAGAATAAAATAAACTATTTAAATAGAAAATTTCAAGTGACAATTTGAGTGATAGGTTTTTAAATGGGATTTAATGACAAAATGCACTTTGCTAATAGCTTGGGGTAGGGTAACAACATACATGTATGATGAAAGATGTCTTGGGTAGAGATATAACATGACTTTTGGACCTGGAAAATGAATAGTGCAAGGGTTAGAACTCTTTTAGTGGGCTTCTGGAACTAAGGTTTGACAAGCATTGAATGTAAGCTAGGTGAAAATTTTCCAATCCTAATAGCAACTCTAGTTGGGGATGAATGGTTATCTAGACATTGCAAAAATCCAGAACATTTCTTCGGGATGAAGACCAAAAACACAAAACCTTAGAGTTATATTGTGAGCTAATCATCACTATGGTTTTTCCCTTCTTAGGTTTTCCATGTAAATGTGGTGTTATCATGTGTATGAATATGTTTTCGTTAATGTTTCTCATGTTTGCATTATGGTAGTGCACACTAAGGGTTTAATGGTTGTTAGGGGTTTAAGGATTAATGCAAAACTGAGAAACATTAATGAAAACACATTAGTATTTGAAAACATAATTCATTGTTCAATAAAGAAAATTTCTAGTATTAATAGATCTCCTATACAACGAAAATTACTTTAAGTCAGAATTGCATATGGGGAATTTTATATGGTCAAAAACATATACCTATTAAAAACATAAATATAAGCATTGTGATTTACTAGACAACAATGAATTCTCTTATAATCATGAAAGTTCACTAAATATAAAAAATTATTACCCACAAGTTTGTTTTTGTTCATTTTTTATGTTCGGTTAGTAGTGGAGCATGTGTCTTTTTTAAAAAATATTTAGAAACTAATTTTTTGTTAATAAAAATAAAATAATAATTTATTATTTTTAAGAGAAAGAAATGTAAAATTGTTATGTAAACTTTAATAATAGAATATTTGTTTATAGACTCTCTATCCTAGCCAATCTAATCAACATGATTTCATATTTTTAGCCAATAGGTCTGAACAAGTAAAACACAAAACTTCTCCCTAAATCTAAAAATAGATAATAAACTACAATTCTTCCTCTTATCCACCAAAAAGACTTCTCCAATTTTTACCACTACATAAACACTAATAATTCCTCAATGAGTGGATCATCATGCCTTCCTTAGTGCGTATTAAATTTAACTCAGTGAATCTAGAAACTCATAAAACCAAAAATATTACTTTTAAATCAACTCTTGTTGAATCTAAAATGTCATAAACCAAACAAAAAAAAAGGACTTGAAATTGGTGTATATACAAACAATAAAATACATATTTATTACATTCTCATATTGATGAAATGTAAGAGTTTGGATTAAAAAAACCATCTTTTGTGTTAGATGTCCACATTGGAGATGTTCATTAAACCAACAACTTATACCCACCATAATAATTACCTATTAAGCGAGGACTAGTATCACCTTATCATGAAGATTTTAAATTGAATTAAGATTTTAGTAATAAATTTTTAAATTTTTATTAAAACCACAAATGTTTCATTAAAAATATATTTGTTTTTTATGAAACAATAGTACATACTGTCATTTACACATCTTATCAATTCGATAAACATTATAAGGGAGACATACTCTTTTAACTAAATTTATCAAATATTTCAAGGACTTACAAAATATATAGTATATAGATTCTTATGAATGCCAACTTAAAAACGAAGCACTGCCATTTGATTCAAAAACAAAGAAATAATAGACATTGTTGTTCAATAAACAAAAGCTCTTCTATTAACTCATAAACTTTAAAAAAAAAGATATAGATCCACAAAATTTTTGCATGCCTATATATATATATATATATATATATATACATATATATATATATATATATGCATACATGCCATATATATATATATATATATATATATATATATATATATATATATATAACCAACCAAAGCAGGCTGAGTTAGCTCATGTTTTTAGATTTTTCTAAGAGCAATGTAGTTGGCAGTGATGCGACAGTGAACTGGAGTCTGAACTGGTGCTAAGCAGTTTGGCCGTGAAAGTTTGATGTAAATCTAATTATCTACATCTAATAGTATGGTGTGCACATGAAGAGTTGCAGTGAGCTGCATGTAAAAAGATTCATGCATCAATTGTCAGTATAATCAACTATCAAGTGGCCTTTAGCCTCTAGGACGCGAAATCTTGCCAGGTTCCGATGGCCCGAGTGAGAATGTTGCGGTGCAGCGTTGCCAATCGAATATCTTGACAGAGTCTGGCTTGCCTCTGTTCCTCTACAACTGTTCTACATCATTTTTGAGGTATGTCATTTATCAAGAAGGCTAAAATTGTTTTGTTTAGTTTTGATCTTTTTATTGTTTTGTTTATTTTTGATCTTTTTGTAAGTTCTGGTGGAATTTGTGAGCTAGAGAAACATGTTAGGAAAAACCCTGTTACTACCTGGGTCGCCAGTTATGCAATGGACTGGGTAAAGATCCTTTGGAATGGGCAGACGAAAAAGAAAAATGAAACCACTCACTATTCAAAAATATAGAACAAGAATGGCGTCCAAAGTGGGTGCTAATGATTATGAATAGAACATCGTAGGAGACCTTAATTAGTTTTATTGCTACCATTTTCCTTTTGAAGTGGGTTTCTTTTAGATTTTAGATTTTCATGGTGAATGACAGTGCATGCCAGATCTATGATCATATGAAACATTTGCAGCATATGCCCACTTTAGATCCACCACTGTATATATGACTAAGGCAAAGAGCCACACTAACAGAGCACAACCTAAGAGATCTATGATCATATGAAACATTTGCAGCATATTCCCACTTTAGATCCACCGCTGTATATATGACTAAGGCGCATAGCCACACTAACGGATATGTTAGTTTGGCTATGTTCCTTAGTAATATATACTGCAAATGTTTCATATGATCATAGATCTCTTATTATTGATGGTTGATGGTTGATGGGCATGCACTGTGCTATGAGGTAGTTTGTGGCAGTCGTGAAAACTGTTCATAATCATTAGCACCCACTTTGGTTTGAATAAGTGAATGTGGTACCAATAAATGTGGTTTCTTTTTTCATTTTTCTTCTGCCCATTCCAAAGGATCTTTATCCAGTCCAGCCTCACAAATGATTACATAAAAAATTCGCAATTAATATTATTAATTCTTTTGAATGGACCCAGGTTTTCCTAACATAATATTTCTCTAGTTCACAATACTTTATAAAAAGATCAAAACTAAACTACACAATTTCAGCCTTTATAAAACTCAACCCATGACATACATCAAAAACGCTATGTAAGCGCCTGAACAGTTGTAAAGAAACAGAGGTAAGCAAGTCTTATCAAGAAAGCAAAAAAAAACAAGAAAAACGAGAAACAGAAAGTGAGCAAAGAGAATGTTTGTTATGAACCAAAAAGGTGGCGCTGGAGATATCGTGTCTTCATTGCAGAAGAAAATGATAACACCGTTACGCTAAAGCAGTTTGGCAGTGTACAAGTCCACTTTCTCTGCCTTCACATGCCTTTATTTATCTTTATTTTTGTTTTACAAATTGTTTGGATTCCATGGAATTTAAGTATGCATTGAATGTATTTACGTCGTCTATCGACCGTAATTACCGCAAATAAATGCCTTCTTTTCTATTTGAATTTCAAAATATTCCCACAAATAATATCTAAGTTAGTTGTGCTTATTTTTCTTTTCTTAATCAACCTAGATCAACATGAATAAATAATATTTTTTCCTTTACATTACCATTGAACATCATTACTATGTTGTAGTACATTTCACATCCTCTCTTATACTATGCTTTGGTGTTTCTTCCATGTGGTTTCATACACAAATCACACCATTCACTTTACATGTTACTCAATTTTTATATTTGTGCGATTCATGAGTTTATTTATTTAATCTAGGTTAATTTGCACTTTATTTGTGCGCTTTCATTTAATTAGTCAAGATTAACATTAGGAAAATATTTTTTCTTTTATGTTTTTGGTGAACACATTTGATCTTACACCTCAAAGGCTTGTCTTAGAGCTATACCTCCATTGCTTTCTAGGATGCTAAATTTTTCCTATCTATATCATTTTATAGACTACTAGAGTTGAGAATTATAATTCATCGCTATGTATTTTTATATGTAAGGTTTGTGCTTTATTGTGACCTTCACTTTTGTCCACCCTACCCACCTTTGTATGCTTGATTAGACTTTCATTTAATCTAATAAGACAATTTTTTTTAATTTTTTTTCATATTTAGAAGTATTATGTAGCCCTTCACTTTTATATATTTCCTTTTTTATTGAGCATTGTTTATTTTAAGAGCTAGTTATAGTCCCAATATTCCTTGGAGAAGGAGTACTTGTTGAAACTTTATTATGAACACCCCATCTAACAATGATTTGGAGACTCATGTTGAGAACCACTTGGAAGATAACCAAGGTGTTAATGTTGCACCCTACATTCATGTATTCTACGGTATCCATCTTCCCAACCTATGGCTCATACTATCTTCCCATATCACCCATGAGTAATATTTTTTTTATAATGTGATCCATCCATCCATGGTTATGACCTTACCCCTTACCTCACAACCTCAATATACCTTCAATATTTCACAAACACCCTAACTCTACCCTTATTTATACAAGTACCTTAGACACTCTACTATAATATTTAATGGTTACACCTATATATTTTGCATATGAAGATAAGATCTTAGCTAAGTTGTTCCCATAAACTTTGAAGGACTATGTTATTGAATATTTTTATTCTCTCCCTCCCATATATGATACTTTCAAGATTTAAGTATCCCCTTTTTACAACATTTTCATATAATTAAGACAATTAAAAAAAAAACCTTTTTAAAATATTAGATTAAAAATAAGGTACCAAATATAAATTAAGAATCTTCAAATAATAAAATATAATTTTAAAAAATTATTCAAAGGGAATTATTTTTATAGCTAGATTTAACTAAGTCAAATTATATTATTAGCTTATATCTAGCACTACTAATTCATGCATATTTTCATATGCATTGTGCATGGATTGTTAGAAAATTAATTTGGAATAAAATTGATTCTTTTACTAAGAACATGAATTTGACTGGTTAAGACAAAAGGAGTTTGTAATAAAATGAATTCAAGGTTTAATATACCCATCTAGATGTTACACAAGAATTATATCATAATGGGAAAATGACATCATAATGATATTATAAACTTTAATTATTTTTAATTAGTTATTCATATCCATTGTCCAATGTATTTCATGTCAAGTTCTTTGTAAAAAACATTTCCTTACTTTCATTTTATGAGGTCTAACCCCATCTACAAATTGTGTGACACTTTGATAAGTTCAATTATACTAGTTTGGTAAAAAAATTAATGATTGAACCTAATTCCATGCTTAATGTTGTGATTGTCCTAACTAGTTTAAATAATTATGTTGAAAAATGTACGTTGATATGCTTAATGTTGTGATATATACAATGCACATTGAGCATGTATCATTGATGGTAAAATATCTACTAGTGACATTATGTGTTCAACCCATTCAATGGTGCAATGATTTACATGAGCAAGAGATAGGCTAGAGTTGCTCATTCAACTACAAAAATTGAATATATAGAAGCTACTCATGCTTGTAAGGAGGTGGAGTAGCTTCAAAGATTGTGCTCATATATTGTCTTAAGATAGGTTTTAATGTTATTAGATTTCCACAATTCATAATACTATCAATAGTTGTTTCTGGATTCGATTGTGTGTAAGCTTTTTGAATCAACGTTTCGAATCACACTCTGTGATCCTTAAGCTCTCTATCCTGATGATGGATCACGGAGTGTGATTCGAAACGTTGATTCAAAAAGCTTACACACAATCGAATCCATAAACAACTATTGATAGGTTTTAATGTAAATTGACTGTGCTCATTAAAACATAGATAAAGCATATTAATGTTTAGCATCATTTTGTTCATGACATAATGGAAGACAATAAGGTGAATAATTTGAAAAATGCCACTCTTTAACAAAACCAATGAATATAAATAAATTATTGTTGTGCAAGATTGCTATGAAAATATCTCCCCTTAGTAGCTATGTTGTTTTTCTATGATTGACCCCTTACATAATGTATATAACATGTGGGCAAATTTTAGGAAAGGTTTTGTGCAACATACATGAAATCTTTGGATTTTCCCTTGAAGGTTGAAATGAGCCTTGAGTGTAGAGTCGAATTTAGATGCCCACCTTGAGAGATGTTACTTTGTGCATATTAATAATAGAACTTAATAACTACAATTTTATTACTCTGCAATGTTTTGCTCCTCTGCTGCCCTTCGCACCTCTGCTTCTCTCGCTGGCGTCGAGAGCTCTCCTTGTGAACACTATGCCTGCCATTATTTTGTTGCCGTTTGTATGCGGTAAAGTTGCACCAAAAGTCGCAAAATCTCCACATAAATTCCAACACCATCAACCCTCAAAACTGTCATATTTTCAGATATACTTCCGTTTAATGTGAAAAGATTGAAACAGCAAAGGGTGATAGGTGGTTCATATCATTTGGCAATATTCTGCGTGGTACAGAGTTTCACCTATGTTCCTCAACGACATCGTTCACAGCACGACACAATTTGTTCAGACTCTTGAAGTAAATTACTCGCCACAGTTTCAGTGATTTTTAATTTCTGAAATGTGAATATGATTTAATTTCCTTTTGAAATTTAGGGCTGGAGATGAACGCTGCTCACTAGTCAAACACCCTATCCCACTCTTCTCACTCCCCTGTTCCATAGCAGTAATACACTCTGTCCCAAAAGTACAAATGGTTTGGTCCTTTTCCTTATGAGCCAAAAGCAATACGATATAAACCAAGGTAAAAAATCCCATTCTGGAGAGGATAAGCCTTTTGGCAGTCTACATGTGTTGGGCATTCTTCCGGTTTGAAAGATCTCAACCTTCTTAAAACTTTCTAAGATTACATACCCGGGTTACAACTCTATGTAAACCGTCCAAGGGTTTTTGATAAACTTTAGTGGTTTAACGAAAGTTTTATAATTTTTGACAGGTAGCTATAGTTTGCTTCATCACAGTTTCAAACATAGTCAAGAAACTTGCAAATTTAATGAAAATATTACACAAATATAGAGTGGAAAAGGCTCCTCATGATACAAAGAACTTAGCGCTAATCCAACAATTTTTTGACACCTTTTACTCTCTATACCATTTATAGATATCCTCTTCTACGTGTAAACTATCAGAGGGAGTATATTTCATACATTTTTACTGTTTCCCTATAACGTAAATGTATTGACTTGGGAATTTCCAAGTTCCTATTCTTTCATGGATTTTACACCTGTCACTGAGACTGCCTTTGGAATTGATACAAAAACTATGGAATAAATTTTTGTTTCCCTTTAACAACCATCACTACTTCTCTGTTTATTTTTCCAATTTTATCTATATTTTTTGGGTATACCTTTGGGCAGCTTATGGGCCACGTCTCATACTGTGTGGTTTATCTTTGACAAATTTGGGTAGGGGTTAGAGTCATGGTCGTTTGATTTAAACCTCAGCCTTGCCTGATTTATTCCTAAAACAAATCAGACAAAGGGTTGAGAGCCCTCAAATTACTCAATGCTTAAGGATGACTTTGCATTAGATTCAAATTGATGGTCAAAAGCATAACTCATTTTCTACAGATCCATTGTCCTTTCCTATTGAGAATTATTATCTTTAAATATCTTGAAATTGCTTTAGAGGCTTCATTCGACCGTCTTTTTTCTTCTTTAATTGCCTGTATGAACGATTTGGGGGAACAAAGATGCAATCCTTCTGATCCCACATAATGTTTTGCTTCCTGTCTTGTAAACACATCCATTTGAACATCTATAGAAATCAAGTCAAAATTTGCCTAAATATTGGGTTTATCGCCACTAAATGGAAGTGCATAGAAATTGAATTTTAAGACAGGAAAATCAGTTGAAGAATTTTATATCTTTGTCCATACAAGGGCACGATCCGGAATCTGACAGATCTTCTAGCATTTCATGAATATGTGTTATCAGAATATATTGGTGTTGTGCTTCTCTTTCATCTCATTCATAGTCTAGAATCTAGATGTCAATATTCATTAAACAGAAATGTCTCTTTCACAATGAAGTTCTAATTTGTAAACAGAAATGAAAGTCATTTTCTTTTTTTATTGCATCTTACCCAAAGATTGGCAAGCATTTAACATTTAAAAAAAAATAATGGAAGGAAATACCGGAATTGGAGAAATGTCAGAACTCCAAGAGAATTATGAAAAAGATGTGTTTCTGATAATTACGGCATAGCCTTATGCTGTAGATAGAAAAACCTGATTTGATTATATTATCATGGATTACCCAACAGTAACATCATTTCTGTTAAAAAAACAAGACGTCGAAGATGCCACGCTTAACATGCCCTGATTTTACCCTGTCAAAGTCAAAATACTTTACAGTTCCCTATCTTATGCCCCCTGCATTTCTGATTTTTTACTTTACAGTTCCCTATCTTATGCCCCCTGCATTTCTGATTTTTTTCACTTTCAAATCTTTTACTCAGTGCTGCCACAATATTGCTTATCGAGGGTTTTGGCGGTAGTCGGGAGTGAAATGATTCAATATTTTTTATTTTTCTTTTCGCTATTAGCAGGAGACATTAGCTTGTATTGGCCTCTATTTGGGATGCAAAGCTTAAAAGACGATGTTATGTGATATTATTAATCCTCACATAGTCTATGTATCCGTGTTATGTGTACTCATTATTTGTAATTAAACATAATTGATTTATTATAAAATATTAGGGTATTAATTGAAGGTTAAAAACAATTAAAGAAGACAAAAATTAAGGAAGTAAAAGCTTAAAGGGTCTTTGTTAAATTTTAAAAATATTAGAAAATAAAAATAAAAATTTCTATTTCAAATATATTTATCGTAAATAAGTTGTCTATCTATATATACAAAATTTCATCTAATATTTCTTGAAAGGGTTACTTTATGTTGAAAGTAACAAACCTTCTCCTAAAAAAATAGAGTCATCATTTATTTTTTTATATTCCACAATATATTAAAGAAAATAATTTTATTTTTATTTTAAATTTTGTGACATATAATAAGAAAAATCTAAAAGACAATGTAGATTGGTAAAAGTTTTATACAAAGTTTCTAAGAAATTGGTATTTGTTTAATGGCAAATAATCTATCTACTAAATGGTAAAAACCTCCAGAATCTTGCTTATTAAGTAAAAGATAGATATTGATTTCCCAACTAGATGGAAGCATTCTATTTCCATTTGCAATGTTTTTTTTTACTTTGATGCCAGCATTCATTCTTCATTTGTATTTAATATTAATTTCTTTAACCAAAAAAACTAGATTTATCTAACTTTATTTCTTTCTTTATTTAGTTTTGATTATTAATTGTTTAATCTAATCACATATAACTAGAATTGCAGCACATGCACAAACACATACTCACTAACTCAATCACTTTATTTTCCATAAATTATTTCTACATTATATATTTATTATTGAAAATTTTATCTTTCAAAATATTCAAACATAACATGAACTAACAACAAATAAAACTAAAACTAAGAACTAACAAAAAGTTTGAAATATATAAACAGTTAAATATATGCATATGTCTAAAATAATTTTATCTACCTCTAATTGTTTAGAATATTTGCCATATGCCATAAACAAAATATAATTATTGAAATAATAATCTTTATAAATGTTCACACATAATATGAACTAACAACAAATAAAAGTAAAAATCAGAACTAACAAAAAGTTTGTACTTCAAACAACATATAACTAAAAAATGCATTATAATTTGACAAATACATATATAAAAAAAAATCCACGTAATCATTGCACCTCCTCTTGAAGCAATTGCTAGTAACTACAATTTTATTACTCAGCAATGTTTTGCTCCTCTGCTGCCCTCCGCACCTCTGCTTCTCTCGCTGGCGGCGAGAGCTCTCCTTGTGAAGACTTCACGGATTGCAGGTCTTCGCACGCTCCGTATAAGGTCTCTCTCCCATCCTCTGATGGCAAGCGCAATTTCGTGGATGCCCTACAATTTGGGGCTCGGTCTGGAAAAGATTTGGGGTTATCAACAGCCCTATGCCCTTCTGCCCGCCTTCGGACCCCTCAACTAGCCAGCCATCAAAATCTTGGTTGTTTCGACTGTTGGCGTAGGGATTCCATCGAACCGAAAATTGATCCTTAGTTTGATGGCACTGTGCGTGGGGGATCTCCCGGTAGGGTTTCTCAATCTCCCTCTGTTCTAGAAATCCGCTTGGAGGGTTTAGTTCGCGACAGGGAAGAATTTCTGCAGGATAACACTTTAATCTGCATATTCATGAAGCTGTGGCCAACTGGAAAGGATCCTTGAAGGATGAAATATGCGAATTCGCCTGTGCCAGGGGATTTTTCATTGTGGAACTCAAATCTCTTGTCGACAAGGAATAAGTGTTGGAAAATGGACCTTGGGTTTTATAAGGAGACTTTCTCATGAAACCATGGTACCCCTCATTCGGTCCATGATCTGAAACTTTCTCCTCTGCATTTTTTTGGGTGCGATTACCATATCTCCCATTCCAGTTTTGGGAATTAGATTGCCTAAGGGCCATAGGCAATGGCCTTGGAAAGCACCATCATTGTTCATAAGACAACAAATTACCAAAGCTCCACTTATTCACGCATTTGTGTGTAATTAGACCTTGCCAAAGGTCTTCCTGCTGAAATTGCATTGAAAGTCGGGGATCGTTGTTGGATGCAACGAGTGGATTATGAAAAAATAGCTTTCAAGTTGTAGAAAGTGTTTTTCCACTAATCATTTTACGGTGAGAAACATGGGTTGGGGTGGAACCCAAACACTATGTGGTTCCACCTTGCACCCAAGAGGAAAACGTTCCATCTCAAGCCTCCCCAGTCCCTCTGTCGAGTTCAAAAAGTTCCCCAGATGCATATTCTTCTCCAAATTCACTCCCCCTTCAAGGATCTTTGTGATTTGATTTGATTGTGAGGTAGATATTGTTGTCAATGCATCTACTAGTAATTTTGTTGCTTCCTCAAATGCAATTTCCATAAACTCCAAGTCATCCCCAACTCTGCGGGTTACTTCAATGGACTCTCATTCTGATGCTTCTCCAAAGGAGAACCATGGCTAACCGTTTCAAGCTAAGAATGAATGGACAAAAGTAAAGAATAAAAAACACGCACTATCAAAAACCAAGCACTCAATGACCTTGAGATCCTCAATCGAAGATCAAAAGGTGGTAGGGAAAAATATAGGCGATTCACCCAAATTTATGGGTTATCACATCGTGGAACCTGTTTAGTTGTACTTTGATGCACCCGTATTTGTGGGTTGATACAATTCTAAATTTTAGTTTTTGATTTAATATATTGGGAGCTGCCTCTTTTGGCAACACTTCTGGATAATTAATAATAATAATAATAAAAAAATTCTTGTTACTCTCTCAAACCTATACATGGAGTGCTTGAGTTGAGATGTATATCTGTCAAAAGACAAGTACATGCTACCAAAACAGCTTTCAAAGTTAGTTGAAGATCCCCTTGATAAATATGGTCGTTTTTTTCTAATTACAAATATGATTGTAGTGGTGCTATTGTTTATGAGGTTTTCTATGGAAGGATTTTTCTAGGGTAAATCTTGTGTTGTATTTTTTTTTCTATTAGAATTATTTTGATTATGTTTTCCATGCAAGTACTCTTTTGTCTAGGTTAGTCTTGTTTCCTATGCATAACAATATGTTTGGTAGATTTCACAATTTCATGTCAATAATTGATAGGTTTTTAGACTATCCTTTGCTTGTTTTGATTGAGGTGACTTATATTCAATATAGTTTTTCAAGGCCCTTTTTTGATGCCACACATTTTTATTAGATCTATTGGTTCCCAAATCTGTAGATTGCTAAACTCTAAAAGTATGCCAAACTTTGTCTTCAAGTTTAACAAGGATTTGGCCAACAAATGAAATCAACCAAGATGGTTGAGATTCCCCGCTCTTTAGGCTCTGCTTTGCCTAGGTGGGTGTACCTTGTGTTCAACATTGAATGCAAACTTTCAATGATAAAAGTGGTGACAATTAAGCAGACTACGATGTCACACAAATTTAGAGGGTTTGTCTAATTCCAATCTTTAACAATTCATTCATCCACTCATAATCTATTTCGCACTGGCATGAGGGTTTGAAATAGATACTCTAAAACTAACTTCTAGACTCCTACTCCTACAACAAAAAATCAAAATTGGATTATAGAATGTGATACAAGGGGTGGTTTTGGAAAATGAATTGATCAGTGCCTTTTCTAGGTATAGAGTTAAAATTCAAAATGATGTGTCTTCCTTTTGGGTATAACTCAAATTACTTGGCACAACATTTTTTATGACTTGCATAAACGTGCAAAATTGTCTTTTATCAAGTTCTTATTTATCCAATTGAATCCTCTAGATTACTATGATCTACTCAAAGGAATTTAATTTTAGCTTGAAGAAACCCTATTAAACAAATCACACAAAACATGAATTGTGTTTTGACAAACTAGACATATGCTTGATATGCTAATTTGAATAATAAGGAGAAAACAAAATGGAGACAACTAGGTAAAAGTTTATCAATGATATTCAACAAGTAATTGACAACTATAATTCAGACACCAGAGAAAGCAACATTCAGTTGATATGCTTCAGAAAGCAAGCCTTTACAATATCCTTTTCCAAAATCCAATCCCCCCTCCCTAAAAGAGAGTTCCCCATGGTTTTGGTTTCCTTATAGAAATAAAGGAAGCAACAAGCTTCAGACCATTCACATTCTAAAAAGTGAGCTTTTGTATTCCCATTCTTTGGTATGACATTTTGCAATATTTGCTTAGCTACTTGCCCCCTTGCACTCCATTTGTTTTCATCTTTGTTTGTTCCCATGTCTCTACCAACTTCCACCATTTCACTTTTTTGCTCAGGCTTTCATGGTCAACTCTTTCTCCTGTCAGCATGGGATTCACCATCATCTATTTGGCGCATTGCACCATGACCCCTCTCATTCCTACATTCCTCATGTGAAACCCTACTTTTGTCTTCATTGTATTGAAGAGACCTATATTATACTCCTGTCGATATTCACCACTCTCCTCAAAAAACTCCTAAATACCGTGCTTTTCTTCATCTCTTGGGGTTTCAAAGGGACTATTGTTATGCTTCAACCAATATTTACATCTCTCTTCGATGTGCTTATTTGCTATCTCCTTTGAACCTTCTCCTGGGTTACTGTTACACCGTGTCTTTGATATTCGTTAGTCACTCTGGGCATTTCACTGTTGATCGATGAGATTATAAGATGTTATTCTTCAACATATATCACTTCATCGAAGGGATCCTTAATTTCCTCTCACTGATATATGTCTTTCCTTCTAATATATTTACTTTCTGTTCTTTGACATTTTGTTGTCACTTCGACGCATTCGTGGGCCTCACCTATATTTAATGGTGTACTTTCCAACTTCACTGGTTATTCCATTGAAAGGACGCAAATCATCTCCTCCCAATATACTACAATCTCTTTGACGATGTTCACACTATCTCCATACAAATCATTCTATCGAAGGGACTGCAAATTGACTCTAGTTGATGTAGTGTAGTCTCCCCGATAAGAGTTATTTTATATTTTGGGTTCGATAATAAGTATGAGCTCACTAAAATGATGACTATGGGAGAACAAAATAAAGTATTTAAATAGAAAATTTTAGGTGACAATTTGAGTGATAGGTTTTTAAATGGGATAATGAAAAAATGCTCTTTGCTACTGGCTCGGTAGGGTAACAACATACATGTATGATGAAAGATGTCTTGGGTAGAGATATAACATGACTTTTGGGCCTACAAAATGAATAGTGCAAGGGTTAGAACTCTTTTAGCGGGTTTCTGGAACTATAGTTTGACAAGCATTGAATGTAAGCTAGGTGAAAATTTTCTAGTCCTAATAGTAGCTCTAGTTGGGGATGAATGGCTATCTAGACATTGCAAGAATCCAAAACATTTCTTTGGGGTGCAGACCAAAAACACAAAACTATACAAAACAAAGAAAACCAAAATTGGGAAAACCCTAAACTACTGTGCATGAAATTATCTTCTTTAAGAAAAGAAGTATTTTAGAAGTTGTCCATGCATTGGCAATTCCTGATTCTCGCCCACCATGTTTTTCTTTGCAAGAATTCAGATCTCTAGTGGAAGAAGACCGAGCATCTTGTCCATTGGGTAGAAAATTCAAACTCTTTCTTTGTCTTGAACTCGTATGATGTGAAAAATCACACCACAACTGATGGCACTAGGCCACAAGAAAAGAAAAGCCTCCATTTTCCTCTATCATACACTTGGTTTTCATCACGCTGTACTGAAGCTAATCTAAAAATATTATTAAAATCTGCTTGAAAAAACCTATTGATATCTTTCATCAATCTACTATGCTCAATACTACCAGTGCATTCTCCATTACTATGCATCTGGAAATCAGGTACAATGTAAATTTTTTTTATCATCGTGTGACAAAAATAAGTCACAATCACCAAACAATCTAGAACCATACTCTACATGATACTTTATTTCATCACATTTGTTATCATTCACCAAATGATGGCTTTCTAACTGAACTGGTAAGAAGACCAAATTATACTACATTTGGCATTTAATATCATCAATGTTGGCACTATCAAATGATACAACATTAGGACCAAAAATATTAGTACCACTTTTAGCACCAAATCTAGCTTGCCCACATAGTCGTGATCTTGAAACTCTATCACCAGGATCATTAACTTGTAGATTTAACACATTTGAATCATCACTACCCCAAAGATTCAATAAAAGTATGTATTTTTGGAGCACTAGTGTAATGAAATTCATGACCACCAGATGTCTCTATTTTATCAGAATGTAAACCCTGAATATGCTCTCACACTCGTCATGCAATTTATTATCATTATCACATGAAGCATCTTCAGTGTCAAAGAAAATGTATGTTGGGCATGAAAATTTAGAATCATTATGATGTGTATATCTCTGATATTCAATAGTCAGAAAATTTTAAATTTGTTCACTACTAAGTGAACATGCCTCTTCATTCACCTCATTGTTGATGCATTTTTTGCTTTTTTCATCATCACAACAATAATCAAGATCATTGGATAATGATATATCAAATATTATTTTATCAGCATAGTTATCTCCTTCACCATTTGATACAACATCTTGTTCATTTGAGAATGCTCCATCGTCATCATATAATGGATCTGAAAACATGTGGAAATCACCTTTTCACACACCTTGGTAGGATATCATTTGATTTGATTTTGTTATTTCATCATACAAGGGTTTGAACAAATCTAAAAATCATTTTCAGGTGTGCATACTTCTTCCTCACCAATCATGTCATCATGGCACTCAGCTGTAAATAGATGTGTTATTTTTTCACTTCCAAGTGGACTTGCTTCTTCAATTACCTTATTGTTGATGCACTCCTCAAGTAGTGTTTCCTCAACAACATCTTCAATATTGCAATCTTCCTCCAAGGTGAAGAGTTGGCTTTCCATAATTTCATTTCATTGAAATCTAAAATATTATCATTGAAAATTTCACTTGCACATGTTTCCTCTATTGGCTGCATTGTTTGATTATTTTCTCCACATTCATCAATGATATCACCATTAGATTCAACATTGATAGCATCCTCATACCTTTTCTTATCTATGACACCAACCAATTCACACACTTGGTCTAGAGGATATGGCTTCAATGACTTATGCCAATAAATTGAACTAGGCTCATATATTTTCATCAACGGCTTAATGAATACAGATTTACCAAGCAAGAAATTAAAAGGTATTTGCATATAGATATCTGCCATTCTGTTGAATGGAGCATGTCCAAATTCTCCTTCATGTTTCTTCAGGACAAAAAATGCATCTAAGTGATATATGTAATATTTTGACCTCATGATTGAACCTTGACTTCTTTCTTGAATATGTGAATACTCATCATCTTCCTCCTCGAATTGCTGATTCTAATATACATTTTCAAGAGAGTTCATATTTTCCTAAATATGGACAGCAGGGTTGACAATATGTGCAATTTGTTGATAATGAATTTGGGGCTGATTGTTGTGTGCAAGGTATTGATGTGGGTAAGTTGGAACAACATGGGTATTTACACCTTAAAGGATTCTCTCAACTTCTGATATATATTGCACATTTACATATATCATTTCATTGCTTGTTGAAATAGGCTGAGGCCCTAAAGTTTGTGTATAATTTTCATCAAACCGACTTAGGAACAACCTTTTGAAATCTTCCCATGAAGCTATAATTTGCATGGATAAGCCACTATACCATTCTCTTGCATTATC
>VDFB02006572.1:0-107420 GCA_007258455.2 Sequoia sempervirens
AGGAAGGATATGATTTGATCTTTTCCAAATTAATGCAGTATAATATGAATAAGGGTCCACTAAGAAAAGGTTTTGATCCAGAGGGATATATCAATTATTCTAGAAAAAGGATAAACTTTGGAGGATATGATCATGTGCCTTATCAGTTTGATGAAATGATTAGAAATTTGGAGGTAGAGGAAGTAGAGAGAGTGGTGGAGGAATACAACCAAGGGTTGTTGGACATAGGGTTCCCTTTTTTGGAGTTGAGGAATCTAGAGAAGATATGCCACAAGACCTACCCAATAGGATTTCTAGATTAAAACCTCAAGATTACAACAACCCTCCTAGAGAACCAAGTGTTGAAGAGAGCAAAGATTCATACACCAGAGAGATGGAATATAGGTCATTTGTAGAAGATAATGAATTTTTGCATTTTTCAGAATTTAGATCTTTCTTGTATAAACAAAAGGGAAAGGAGATAAGGGAGACAGTTGATAATATTACACCAATCAATGAGGAGCAACTACTAAATAATTTTAAATTAATTATGGATAGAGAAATGGCTAATATGACCCTTGATAAAGGAAGGGAAATGTTAGAGGATGCTGGAGTTATGATCTTTCCATGGCTGGATTTGAATTCTGCATTGGTCTTTGATAGCTTCTTAAAGGATAATAGTGCCACACACAAGCTTAGTCCAAAGGGGGTGACAAAAATATATGTTGGATCCAAATATAACCCAGATGAAGGAACACTCATGATATGGGCCTTGTATCCACCTCATAGAAAGTCAATGGTGATTGATATTGAGAAAACATTTGGACATGTCATGAATCTGAAGGCTGTAGAGGTAGATCCTGTGGCGACTACAGACATTGGGATTAATGTGGAAAAACTGAATAAAGCTCAAATACAAATGTTGATCAAAGAAAAGGAAATGTACGAAATGAGTAATGAGAGGATCATGAGAGAAAATGATCATTTGAAGGACATGCTATGAGTCACAATGGGACCTCCTAAATTAATAACACATGGTGAAATCTCACAGGTAAAAGATCATTGGGATGAGTCAACTGCATATTCACAAGGTAAATATGATACACTTGCTGCAATAATCATAAAAAGGTAGGACAACTTAATGATTTGGTTGAATAAGCTATGGGGAGCATATTCAAAGAACCATGTTACAAGGTAGGAACACAAGAGAATTGATGGAAGGATTAAAGAAAAGCTCCGAGAATTAAATGAAAGAGATGTTCCTGACAGTGTGGCCATTGGTATGGGTAACCATATTATAAAGAAACACAAGGACCTTTATGAGGAACTGCGAGAAGATGGAAATGGGCTGGTTGATGTTACAAATATGGGACTACCTACATAGTTTGAAGATGGAAAAAATTTGAAAGAGAAAGCCAAGTGGATCAAAGAATGTGAATTGATGTTGCAGAGAATTCTGGAAAATGATACAGGGAAGGATTCAACATTGGACGAAAGCTACGAGCAGAACAAAAGAATGATAAAGGTGGAAATATCAGCTAGGAACGCATTAGGGGATGTCGATATGCACGAATGGAAGGATTATCTACATCATTTATCAAATGTTCATCTATGGATAAATAGAGCTTAATCTCTTGTTTTAATTAGTTAAGTAAAATAAAACATTTGTGAAGAGATTTGTCCCTTCCAAGTTTTGATGTATTTATATCTCTTCCATAGTAATGCAATAGATATAGGAATTAGGAGATATTCAGTAGATAGATTTCTAGCGAAATGCTTTCAAATATAGAGACTCAGATGCATGTATTTTGATGGAGTAAATGAAGATATCTAAGTTGCGGATTAAGATTTTAGTATCAGCTGTTTGTTAAATTTGTGTAGTTATTTGATTGTCTCCATTATGATGCTTCTCTATTGTTTAAATTTATATACCAATTTTATACTTTGTTTATCATTGTACATTTTCTATATATGTGTGATCTCATTATTTGATTCTCTCAAGTAGGGATTAAAATATTTTAATCAATCATAGCAATTGGTAAGTGTTAGTTGGATTAATCAAAAGAATCACATAAGTATAATTTCCATTCTATCTCAAGAAGATTTTGTCAATTATTCACTTGCACATTTACACAAGTTGTAAAAAATTTATGTGCCTAATAGTTTGAATTATATGTGTTGAAGACTTTAGAATTTCAATTACATTAATTTATGGATATGTTGTATCTATAACACTACAAAACCATATGATATTTTCATTTACACTTGCATTTAGAAATACACATTTATATACATAGATATATATTTATTTAATGATATGTTGCATTTATTGTTCTAGGAGAGCATCTAGTAATTGCATTTACATTTACATTTTGAAATACATATACATACATACATACATACATACATACATGTATATATATGTGTGTGTGTGTGTGTGTGTGTGTGTGTCATTTATATCTAGTGTTCAAACACAACCCATTAGGTCTGCACATGGATAAAAATTCATAAAATTAGATCTCCCATAAGTCAAATATAATTCTATCAAGAAATTAATATCAAATAGATAATATAACTGCATAACTCATACATATGCCAATGTAAACATCATGAATTAATTATGTAACCATATAAGTAAAATATAATTCTATCAATAAATTAATATCAAATAGATAATATAATCGCATAACTCATACATTATAATGTCATTGATCTTATTTTTCATCCAACTCTTTGTCTGTATCATCCAATCCAGATTTGAAATTGTAAGGATTGGTCATATCATCATCATCGTCATTGATATCAGTTTCAATAATGTCATCATCCACACAGATATCATCTTCATGAATATTAACTCCTACATCATCATGATCTAGTTCCTCCTCTTCGACATCTTCGTCAGGCACATCATCAATTAACTATTGATCCTAATCATCATCTACATCATCCTCTAGTTCTTTGGTATCTTCTTTTTCCACCACATTATACTTTACCGGCCTTCCTCTTGGATCATGTATAACAAAAAATGACCAAATTAGTTTACCTGAAACCTCTAAGTAAAATACCTGCTCACATTTTCTTGGAAGAACATAGGGCTCATTTCCAGCTTGCTCGATTGACCTTGTATTAACCATGGTAAATCCATTATCATGTTCAATAACAGTTCTCTCGAGATCATTTTCATTCAATCGTAGCTTGTACCATAGGACAATGAATAGAACTAATTTGAAGGACTTAAAGTCACACTCAAGTATATCATCCAAAATCCCATAGTATCAATTTTTTGAGACCTCTAGATGTATGTCACTTCTAGATGAAACATTAGTCACCTAAAAGACTATAGTTATACTAGAATCAAAATTTTCTTTGTGTCATCCAACTTTTTCATTCAAAATTTATGACCATTGCACCACATAGCCTTATGGTTTTTCACCTGCAATATGTCAAACATGTAAAAATTATTGCAATATCACCAGTTGATAAACATATTTATTCTTGGCCGAATGTATGCAAAGAAAAAAATATCAACATATATATTGGTGCAGGAGCACCTAGATCTTGTAAATTCCTTCAAAAGGCTAATATGATAAATTTACATGTTCAAGTCTAAATTTTTGTTTCAAGGCCATGAAAAGGCTAATTTGAATGTAATCAAATCATAAAAGAAGTCATTAGGAGGTGAAAATGCAGAAAAATGCAAATAATACAATATTATGTAAACAAAAAGGCATAAATCAAGCATTTTAGGAGATAAGAGGTAGTTTGAACTGATGAGAGGTTAGAAAAGGTAGTTATTAAGAGGGAAAATATTATAAAAATCTTGGCAAGGTGTGGAAGAGCAGAATCTTGAAATTCTTGTAACAAAATCTTGAATAAAAGCCCAGTTTTTCTAAGTTATCAAGTATTCTTTCTATTTCTCCTAACTTGTATTGATAATTTGGTAACATCCAAGAGTTAGTGCTTTTTTAATATCATTTGATAAAGAGTAATTTTCATTGTTAAAGAGTCTGAAAGTTAGTTTTAAGCAACAAAAGAACCAAAGACAATCCTATGTCTCAGGCAGAGTTAGTTTCACTATGATTTTGAGAGTCCCCAAAGAAGTTTAAGGCCCATCCCACCGATGTAAGCCTAGTAGAAATGGTGGGATGGGATAAGTAGGGTGTCCTTTATGTTATTTTTTTGTGTGAGTGCAGGTTATCAGGAATATGGTGCTATGTTGCTGATTTAAAGTTAATTTTCTAAGTTTTCCTCTTGAAAATGAAGGTTTCCATAGGGGTATTGGAGAAATAATGTATGCATGTTGGAGGAAATGTTTCTAAAGGAATTTTTAGACATAATGGAGCATGTTTAAATGGTTGGACGGAGTATTGGAGGCTTGTAAGGGCGATAATTGTTAGAAACTCATGATCAGATTTGCAAAACTAGAATAGACCTTCCACAGAAGAGAAAATAAAAAAAGCAAGATATTTGCAAGAAGATGTGCAAATAATTATATTTGAGAATTCTTTAATTACAAGATATGATTTGCTTTATAAAATCAAAGATGCAAACCCTAATCTTATCTTGAGCAACAAGATAGCTCAAAAGATAAAGATAAGAAACTAAAAATTAGGAATTAAATATGCCTAAGTAAACTTATGCAAAGTGTAATTAAATATTAATTACACCAACACCCCCCCATAAGTGCAACTTAGGGAGAAGCAAAATGATAATGGGTTTTTAACATGGTATCAGAGCCTATAGTTAATGATCCACATTGGATCCATCTCAGTTTGAGGGCCATTTTTTTATGGTTAATTTTCTAGAGTCTTCATGGTACTCCTTCCCATGGAAGAGTTTCAGTCACAGTTTGGCATCAACATTGAGATACACAACTTCCATATTCTGTCATCATCTCATCTACTTTTGCTTCATAGATTCCAAAGCTGTTCCCATTTGGATTTTTTGAGTATTCCATGGCATTGGGTCTGCTGTTGCTTTATCATGATTCCTTGAGTCAATCAGTGACTCTCATCTGGTTTCAATAGTATACAGAAGAATATTTCCTTGCTTTCCAATATCAAGTTCGAGTGTTACTCTACAGAGTTCTTCCAATGCTTCTTTGCAGCATGTCATCTCACTGTAAGGGGGGTTTTGTCCCACTGGGTTTTTCCTTCTCTTACTCTTTCTTGCATTTGTAAATGGGTACCTAATCAGGCCTAGTTTTCGGGACCCATCTTTGCTTTCATGCATCTTTCTAGTGTTTTAGCTTCTTCCTAAGTTCATCTTAAGGGGGGGTGTTAGAGTAATAAGTTATTATGCTTAATTAATTATATCATATTGATTAATTAATTATGTCACTTATTCCTCTTTGTTACTTAAGCTAAACTTAGGCACATTAATAATTAATTAATTATTAATTATTAAGTGCATTTAGGGTTTCCCTTTTAGGGTTTCTTGATCTCCTTCATAAGGATTGATCTCTTTTGTAATCATTGATTCTCTTAATACATTTTTACACTTTGAGGTTACAGAACATCTTCTTTAGTTCTTCATATCTTTTGCATGTGATAGGTATCCATCTTGCATGCAGGTGATCTTGGTTTCTAACAATAATCATAAAACCCTCATTGTTTTGGGTGTTTCTGGCCAAAAATTAAGGGTTTGTTAATACACTTTCTAAATGGGTCTGTCAAACTTTGAAAGTGGATAAATCTGGTGTTTTGTATCTTTACTTTGACTATTTTAGGTTGTCTAACAATTTGGAGTTGGTAAAAGGGTGGATGCTTTGTAAAATAGCCCTATTCTAGTAGCCTTTCTTGGGCATATAGTCTGAAATCTGCTAGTTTCTCTAGTATAAATCATTTTGAGTTTTTGATATGATGATATGGGTAGTAATAGGTCTCTAAATGTGCCTTTGGATCTTGGTTTTGAACCTAGTGTGAGTGGTTCACTTGATCTAGGGTATGGAGGTCTATTGCTAATTAATGTTTAGATTTCATGGACAGTGGAAATTTGTGTGTACAGGGAAGTGAGTGACCTTAAATACTTGAACCTTGTCATTTGGATGGAGTTACAATACAATTTATTCTTGAATAAGGTTGTAAAGGCAATGCATATTTTTTTGGTTATTGACATTTTGGAATCTAATTTAGAATAAGTGTTTTGTTGCCTTGAGGATATGATGTATACAAGAATTTGAAGGATTGGTAATTGGTTGTGTAGCAAGTGAGCATAATGTGTTTCATTATGAGAGGTTAAGAGAATGTATAGATGTTGATATAGTGGTTGAGAATGATGTGAATTTTATTGATTGAGTCAAAGTTTTCTAGCATGGTTTTTTCTTTGAATGAGTCAATTGGAATACTGATAATGACATATGGTTTGTTGAAATTGGAGTTCTAACTTGTTTCCTTGAAGTCTTGTAGAATTGAAGAATCAAAAGAAGTTGTATGAGTTTTGAGGAAAAAGAAAGTGAATTAAGAATTTGATCTTCTCCTGATTCTGATTGGGTTTGATTTACCCTCATGAAATGATGTTGTTGGTGTTGTTGTTGGATCCTCTGCATCATATATACATCAATATAATTGAAAATAATTAAATAATATGGGTGATTAATATATTTATACGTACCTATTTATCTCTTAAACCATATTCTAAATCAATTTCCCTT
Organism: Sequoia sempervirens; assembly: GCA_007258455.2. Taxonomy (NCBI): domain Eukaryota; kingdom Viridiplantae; phylum Streptophyta; class Pinopsida; order Cupressales; family Cupressaceae; genus Sequoia; species Sequoia sempervirens. The sequence goes on from VDFB02006572.1 coordinate 6,632, forward strand.
TGTGTAACATTGGAATCTCCATTACCATGAGCTTCTTTAACCAATGAACCCACACCTTTCCATGTTAATGCATGACCATATTGCTGACATCGTTCAATCCATACCATCATCCAATCAAGATTTTTGTGACATAAAAATGTAGTGCATCCCACTCTCAACCAACTGTATCAAAAAAAATTGAAATTCACAAACAACGTATATTTAGTTAATTACCATGGTATATGACCTTAATTTATAATTGATGTATATTGAAGATTAATAATTAAATAATTACAATATACATAAAAACCATATGTAAAATGTATTCTAATTAATCTCCATGACCATCTTATAATTAGCTCTCACTTTCCTCAATCTACCTTTCCCCATCAGGTACTCCCCTTCAAATTTGTTAATGGAGTTGGGATCCCAAATGTGATCTACATGGATCTTTGCTGCAAAATTAGGAAGATATTCACTAATGTACACCATGGTTTGGTATACCATATATCCCTCTGTGGATGCTAATCTACATTTTCTCAAAACAAACAACCATTAGTAAACTTTAAGAAAATCGAATAAGACATCCCTATGAAATATTAAATCATGTTTTCAAAATGCAAACAAATTACAAGACAAATTAAGGCATAGAAAACATGAAAATGAATCCTATCCCATAGTGGATTGGTTCTATTGTAGAAAATAGCCCTTTCCCAATCCTTGCTTAAGCTTCATGATGAAAATGATTTGAATATGATATGGAATGCTAAGATATGGAGTTGACAAAATCAATTCTCAAATGAAGAGAATGACTTTCCATAGGAGTTGTGGAGGATTCGATCGAGGATGAAGCCTCTATTTTATAGATTCTCAAATGCTAAGAGTGCCAAATATGGAGGATGTGAGACTAAATATTTTTCCAATAGGAAGAGGCCACTTGTCAAGTTGTGATAGGCCAAGGGATGTGCAAGATTTGGGAAATGTGCCCATGAGAGGAAATTTCAAATTCAAATATGTGCAATGAGTGTTGAGTTTGACTTTTGGAAGGGGACATGTAAGAGCCATGTAAGAGATCATAAATGACTTGTTGGATGTACATTTCAACTTGCCTTTTGAATTCAAATCTGATGGAATATTCCTCATGGATGCCATGAGTGAAAATGTTGATTTAATAAATCAATAAATTGATTTATTTGTGCAAGTGGCATAATCTAGAGAATGCAAGTGGTTAGGATTAGTATTTGATCATGATTAGATTAGTTTAATGATGATTAGGTGAGCTTGACTTTCATGACTTAAATATTTGATTTATTTAAATCAGAAAAAGAGAAATATGAATTTGATTTAATTAGATAGATGTTTGATTTATTTAATTAAAGGGATGATGATAGGATCAAGTTTGATTTATTTGATTTAAGCTAATTACTTTAGGAGATTGATAAATAAACTTGATTTATTTGTTGAATGGAATATGATTATGCATGATGTTAACTTTGTGTGTCTACATTTTGCCCCTCTTTGAAGCAATGTACTTGTTGCGTTGGTTCAAAGAATAATCTTACCACGATCAAAATTTTAAAAAAAAATGATTTTTTTTGGATGCCCAATGGAAAGTACACTGGTACATTTCCCCCCTTGAGAGATCAAGTGAAAAGATTCAATTTGAGGGTCGATCTCGTGATAAAGAGGTTCAAAATGGATGGTTATGGATGATGATGCAAATGACATGATTTTAAGATACTTAGAATAACAAATCTATATTATCCTAAACAACTTAAATGATGATATGATGTGATGATGGATGAGATGTAGGATTTGATATGCTATGATTATGCGATGGATGTTCTATGCAGATGTGATGATTTATGAGATGCTTAGACTAACAGATCTATATTATGATGATGATGCAAATGCAATGAATGTGAAATGATTGATGTTTCCTATTATGTATGATATGAATGATATGTGGTATGCTGACAGTTTTTTGGATGTAGGATGGACTCATGATGGATGCATTGGGGATGATGATGTTAGTGCAGAAATGAAATGATGACAAGAGGATCCCACAAGTCCATGATATGAAGAGATTTTATTAGAGATGATAAATGATGATGATGATGATTTTCTTAGCAAGGATTGAGATTTTAAAAGGGCTACTTACCTTATGTTTGATAACACATGTAGGTACGATGCATCAAGGTACAAAGAACTAGGATGGCATTGTGCCTAGTGTGATGGACTTTGACTGAACAAACAGATAGGAGTATTCTTGTTCACACTTGACATACAAAAACCTTGCTAGGGCGTACCTAACAAAGCAAGTATTCGCCAAGTTATTTTACAAGAACATCCAACAAGCACAACAAACAAAAGATAATGATCGTTGCCCCATTCCTATCTCTCTAAATCCTTCGTTTGAATATCATCAAGAGGTCCTTAGAATGAGCACAATAAGATAAATTAAAATAAAATATCAAGTATGCAAACGAGCCAATGTTCTTCATACCTTCAACCAAAGGGATGTGTTTTGATAGGATAAGAATCCAAAGTGATTTTCAAAATGATGCCCATTTTCGGAACGATATATCCTAGGACATGCATTGTACAGGATGATGATGGTTTGATAAGTTGATTGATAGGCTGTTGATACAAGGTTGATTGACATGTTTGAAAATGATCAAGAATTTGATTTTGTTTAATGGTTTATTGTTTACTTTTGATTTTATGATTGAAGCTTGCTTTTGCCGATTGCTATGATTGTTTCTATTTGTGTTGCCAAAGGATGAAAGTGATTATTGGTTTATTATGGATGATTGATTATTGCAGGTGAAAGCGAGATGAGACAGATGGATTTTTTCAAATATTTGGATGTTTTTGATGTTTTGAAATGTTTTGAGGTTTTTTTTAGTATTTTTGGATTTTTGTGTTTTGGGGGCTGATCAAAGATGAGCCTTGCCTACATTTAAGCTCAAAGACGACGTAGTTCGGATTCCAATGTTTTTGATGTTTTTCTAACTTTTTGAGTGTTTTTTTGGATTTTCGATGTTTTGGACGTTTTTGGATTTTTCAATGTTTTGGATGTTTTTGGATTTTTTTAAGTTTTAGATTTTTTTGGATTTTTCACATGATTTTGACAATTTGGATATGATATTAGTGCTCTATTTTTGGATTTTTTTGAATACCAAGCTAAGGTTGATTGATCGAATTGATGGATTGATGATGATGATAACATTGTTGAGGATACACAACAATGCAAGGATTGATTGATGAGGATTGATGATGGTAACATTGTTGAGGGTGCACAACAATGCAAGGTTTGAATGATCAGGATTGATGATGATAACATTGTTGAGGATGCACACCAATGCAAGGATAGTGTTTAAGCAACACAAGGATATCCTGAGATGATTATGTTTTGATTGGATTTGATTGATCATGATTGACAAAGCTTGATTTACAACAAAAGTTGTTCAATCCATATCGTCACCCATTCAAGATTTTTGGTGACATACAAATGTAGTGCATCCCACTCTCGACCAACTATATAAAAAAAAATTGAAATTCACAAACAACATATAATTAGTTAATTACCACAGTATACGACCTTAAATTTTAATTGATGTATATTGAATATTAATAATTAAATAAGTACAATATACATAAAAACCATATGTAAAATGTATTCTAATTAATCTCCATGGTCATCTTATAATTAGCTCTCACTTTCCTCAATCTACCTTTCCCCATCAGGTACTCCCCTTCAAATTTGTTAATGGAGTTGGGATCCCAAATTTGATCTACATGGATCTTTGCTGCAAAATTAGGAAGATATTCACTAATGTACACCATGGTTTGGTATACCATATATGCCTCTGTGGATGCTAATCTGCATTTGCTCAAAACAAACAACCATTAGTAAACCTTAATTAAATCAAATAAGACATCCCTATGAAATAATAAGTCACGCTTTTCAAAATGAAAACAAATTACAAGACAAATTAATGCATATAAAACATGAAATGAATCCTATCCCATAGTGGATTGGTGCTATTGTAGAAAATAGCCCTTTCCCAATCCTTGCTTAAGCTTCATGATGAAAATGATTTGAATATGATATGGAATGCTAAGATATGGAGTGGACAAAATCAATTCTCAAATGAAGAGAATGACTTTGCATAGGAGTTGTGGAGGATTTGATCAAGGATAAGCCTCTATTTTATAGATTCTCAAATGCTAAGAGTACCAAACATGGAGGATGTGGGACTAAAGATTTGGCCAATAGGAAGAGGCCACTTGTTAAGTTGTGATAGGCCAAGGGATGTGCAAGATTTGGGAAATATTCCCATGAGAGGGAATTTAAAATTCAAATCTATGTAATGAATGTTGAGTTTGACCTTTGGAAGGGGACATGTAAGAGCCATGTAAGAGCTCATAAATGAATTGTTGGATGTACATTTCAACTTTCCTTTTGAATTCAAATCTGTTGAAATATTCCTCATGGATGCCATGTTGAGTGAAAATGCTGATTTAATAAATCAATAAATTGATTTATTTGTGCAAGTGGCATAATATAGAGAATGCAAGTGGTTAGGATTAGTATTTGATCATGGTTAGATTAGTTTAATGATGATTAGGTGAGCTTGACTTTCATGACTTAAATATTTGATTTATTTAAATCAGAAAAGGAGAAATATGAATTGGATTTAATTAAATAGATGTTTGATTTATTTAATTAAAGGGATGATGATAGGATCAACATTGATTTATTTGATTTAAGCTAATGACTTTAGAAGATTGATAAATAAACTTGATTTATTTGTTGAATGGAATATGATTATGCATGATACTAATTTTGCGTGTCTACACCCTCCACCATAGAATCCTCAGGATGTGCTCTTTGTCTAACCAAAGCCTTCAAAAATTTTAAGTGCCTCTCAACCATCCACTGTGTGTATAGGTCCACACAATTCAATCTCCTCAAATTGGTGTATGAGGTAGTGTTTTTGTGCATTGAAAAATGTCAAGGGTAGATACTTTTGCATTTCACACATTAGACGAGGAATTTTTCTCTTCCAATAATTTATATCTTCTTTATGGATTTCTTTAGATGAAAACCATCTACAAGTGATTCAATGTGCAAATATATTAATGATATTTAAAAAAAATATACAATGTATTACATAACAAGTAAAAAAAATGAAAATTTTAAGATCTATGCAACGAATTGAACAAATATTGCTACGTACCTCATGTATTTTCCAAGATAATATATAACTTGCTTGACATTGTTGTCAAAGTTCTCTGGGAGAGATAGAGGTAGAACATACTAAAACAATTATAAAATAATATTTTCATTATTTTTCCAAAAGTAGTAAACATAATATATTGAAAAGTACATGCAGTATACAAGTGTATATAATATACCAGAATAATTACCTTAATGAAGGTATGCCAATCATGCATTTTCATCCCTGACCCAAATTTACCTTTCTTTGTTATGATATTGTTTATGTTCGCAGCAAATCCTATGGGAAATCATATTTTTTGTATGACTTGTTTTATAGCATTGTTTTGCTGCTCCAGGTTAATAACCAAGGAAGGGAACTTATATTAATTTGGTCTCCATTGTTATTCAACTGAATGACATTTTTCATTGCATGATTGGCTTCCTGAATGTCACTACAAATTTTGACAATTTTTTCTTTGTCATGCCTTCCATCCAATATTTTTCATAACATTTTGTTTATATTCTTTCTGATATGCATTGTATCAAACCAATGCACAATTTTTAGCTGATCATAGTAGGGAAACCTACTACATTGTTTGGGATAAATTTTTAGTCCCTATGGAAATCGGCCATTAATGCCTTGACGACCTTCATGAAGCATATAAGTTAAACAAATTAACAATGACAATCATTATCAATTACAATATGAGTAAACACAACATAATATAAAAATATAAATTCCAAACATATCATATATGATAGATAAACAATTTGATCTAATGTATAACCTTGACAATTAATTCTATTATATTCCAACTTCCATAGGTGAGGTGTCATTCTTCGTGGTTTTGATGTAGTCTCTTCTTTTCCATTGAAAATATGTTTTTTAGTAGTTCGATACTTATGATTTCTATGGAGGAAGTTCCTATACTCATCAAACACCTATTTTCCTAAACTTGTTGAATGATGAGATTTCATCTTTGGACCAAAAATTGGACATGCAAATTTTCCCTTTGTTTGAAGACCTGCAAGATCATATATAATTGGATTAAATATGTCAATTTTTATAATTATATATAATGAATAGATTATTTAAAAAATATGCATGATATCTACTTCATAAAATTAATTATTGTTAAAGTGCAGTCGAATGTTATAACATACCACAAAAATGTGTTAACCCTGGGGCATCATGAATTGTCCATACAAGCATTACATGGAATTGAAATTCTCTTTGTCCTATTGGTCTAGAGACATCATACATAGCACTTGATTCCATTCCATAACTTTAGTAACTCATCAATAAGAGGCTTGATATATACATTCATATCTTTAACTTGGTACTTACCTAGTTGAATGAACATAAACGTTACATAGTTATTATAACCATTTTACTGCAATATATATAAATTAATGTATAAGACTATTAAATGAAAAAAATATAAGTCATTATGCAACAAATAAGACAAATGAGATGATACTACATTAAATAAAATTGATGTAAACAAATACCTAGAACAATCATTGACAAAATTATGTGCTCCCTCTTTATTGACATCCATGGAGGAATGATATTGTTGATAAGAAAAACAAGCCACACCGAGTAAATAGATCTCAAATCTCCAAATGGATTGACACCATCCACTGCCAATGAAAGCCTAGGATTACAAGGTTCTTCTTTAAAGTGTGGCCATTTTTCCTTCATGTCCCTAAATGCAAAACCTTCAATGGGAATTCAAAGAATGTCATCTCCATTTCTATTCCATGCATGTAATCCATAAATTGCACTAAGCTTTCACACCTAAATAATTGTTGCATACGTGGAATAATGGGAATATAATGAAGAACCTTGCGAGGCACCTTTTTTGTTAGTTGATTTCTTCGATATCTACTTATATGACATTACAGGAATTCTGTTACAAATTCATGTTGTTTATGATATACAATATGATCATTAGGATATGCATTTATTCCTTGACACTCCATTCCAATATATTTCATAATTCTAGATAAATCTCGGTATGAGTGAGGTAAAATATTTGATGGTGGTAACAAAAATTCACTAATCAATCTACAATTTTTTTTTTTGTTAATATAAAGAATATTAATGGTGCATATTTCATCCTTTATTTACTAGTGATGAACTAACAACAATTAAAATATATGAAAAAAGATGACATATATGACATACCTTAACATCCGTGAGATTGCTATGTTGGATAAACCATTCATAACCTTCAAGTTCACCAACAACAATACAAAAGAGAGAAGAGTTGTTTGGGAGCCTTCATAAAGGGGCTCGTATGCCTTCTCAAGTACAGGTAAATCATGAACATCATCAAAGTCATCTTGATCATCATGATTAGCTGTGCCACTAAATGTGTCATGGATCAATGTATTTGTACCATCATCTTCAACTGTGTTTTCTAGTGCATGATCATCTTCTTCCATAGGATCATTAAATTCATCTTCGATATTCATAGCTCAATGTTCCTCTGTTTGCAAAACCACATTCTCTAGCCCATGATAATCCATATCATGTTCCCTAGGGCATCCCACATTTATAATAATGATAGACACAAATAAACCATGATCATGATCAAGTGATTTTTTATATATATAAAAAATGTTAAAATGATATAGACATTTACAAATTCAATCAATACAAACACATATAATGAACAACTTACCAATGGACGATAATCATGCCCTCTTCAATGTGACCATGCTGCCTACAATGTTTCTCAGTTGTTGTGATTAAAATTTTTCTCGTCTTTAAGCCCTTGAAATTATTGGAAGGACAATAACATTTCCCATCACCCTTTCTTTTCAATCTAGCCCACATTCTAGCAACTATCTCTTCATTTTGTTCTGGACTAATATTATTTGACATGATTTTTCTTTACCAAGCTTGAATATTTAGATCTTCAAAAAATATCAAACTCACACTCCAATAATTTTTAATCATAGATAGGTAAAAAAATCTAATAATTTTGATACTTTACACCAAAAAATTTTGGCATGCAACCACCCCTACAATAGAGAAGATAGCCTAAAGTTAATGACCCCAAAAACACTTTAAAATGGTAATTCCAGAACTTATTAAATTTTGATTTTACTATGATTTCCAATCGTTAGACTCCTAAAATCATAATATTGAACTTGCACAACAAAATTTGGAAATGAAAATCTCAAAATGCACAAGTCTAAAAATGAAATCTAATGAGATGTTGATTTAAAATATGATTTTCAAACTTGGAAGTACAAATTTGACTTCACAAATGAATTATGGAAAAGATAATGACCACCCTCAACTTGGTGATATCTTCTTGAAATTTTATTTTATTTTCCCAAGAAAATCATCCTTAGTACTCCACAAACTGTTGCAAGTAGAGAAAATTCAAAAGCATAGCAAAACATTGTTGCAATAAATAGGCGAACTCATTTTTATTTATGTCGACCACAAATTCATTTTTTTCTGATTTTGAATGTTCGTCAAAATTTCAATGAACATGTGCGTCAAACTTTTGACGAAACCCAGGTTCATCAAAATTTTGACAAACGTCAGGGATAAAATTTGAAAAAATTGAAAATTACACATCAAATCCTAACAATACATCAAATTATACATCTTTCATCAGAAATTTTCGTCAAATTTTGTAGTCAAATGAGTTAGTGTTCTATTTGACCAACTGTCAACTAGACTTAGACATCGAAAAGACTTCTCCAACTCATTCTTGATCCACTAATGAACATAAACCACATCGGAGGTCAGCCAAGTTAGTGTCCTTAGTCCAACCAAATAAATTCAAACACCCACCGTTTTACTACAACCAAGACACAACACCCTCGCGGTGTGGCGGTGACTACACCGCACCACCACAAGCTCCTCCAAGTCCTATTGCAATGTGGCAATGACTACGCTGCATCGTCACAGGAGGTCTCCAACATAGCCACAGTGTGTCGATAACCACGCTATCGGTAGACAATTGATAGGCTTTTGTGGTATGGTGGTATACACAACACTACCATTGAATATCCAAAGGGATCCCACGGTATGGCAGTATACTCCACACTAGCACACCTTAGCTAGAAGGCTCCCGCAGTATGGTAGTATACCATACTACCGCTCCTCCCTTACAAACATCCAACAGTACTGTGGTAGAAGCATGAAAAACTTATGCAATTCGGCCAGACATCTCAACAGTCATACCAACATTGCTCTCTCGGAGGTTTAGTCCAGTGGGATTGAGGCACACAATTCCAACATTGACCACTACAAACAAAGGCTTTTAATGACCATATTTGAGATGAACTAGTGCCTAACATGTGGCGATTCACTCAATTAAGAGGTCTCCTAGTCCTTAGAAACATCTAATGGTTTTGACGTATCACACATATACTAAGGGAGACATTTGTCAGTATAGTATAACAACACTAGCTAGTTAATGAATTTTGTCACACCAATTTATTTATATAGCAGAGTAAAATAATAGCACTACTTGGGTTGATCCATCTCACAAGTTGGGAGGCAAGACCTTTAAAGGTAACAGAAAGTGTGAAGCTTAAAATTATTTTCATCACCCAAGATTTCCAAAAGGAATGAGGGAAGAGGATACATGCTTTAAAGACAAAGAAAGTATAATTGTGTGTTTCTCTTCACCCAAGATCGCATGAAGCACAAGGGGAGTGGATATGCACTATAAGTAGAGTCAAGCAAAGAAAAAACTCATTCATTTTAACCTTGAAAAGAACAATGAGTTCATTTTAAGCACCAAATGAAAGTGTTTAATTATCTTGTTCAGTTTTAAATCGATATTAAAAAATGGGGATGCGTGGTTCCAATTTTAACTAACTTTGAATGTAAAGTTTAAACCCAATGGAAGTTTAGTTGTCCTAAAACATGAAGTAAATAAGCTAGATGGGTTATAAATGTCCCATATGTGTCAAAAAACTTTTACAATAACTAAAACTAAGAAAAACTAAAATTCAAAATTTTCAAAATTTTCAATTTTTTCTATGTTTTAGTATATTGCAGTTTCGGAGGCCTTCGGAGAAAAATTTGGGGTTGAAACTTGTGTCGGTCTTTGAAAATTGATTTCCAAAGGCATATTTTTTTAAGGATTGAATTAGTACTCTTGGAGACCTTTCTAATAGTGCAAACATATTCAAATTGCGAGCAACAAGTAGAAAGTTATGACCCCAACAAGTTGGGGTAAATAGTTTCCTAATCTTTTCCCAAATCTGCAAAACCAGTTAGCCTCATAAATAAAAACCAAATTTCAGTGACATGTTAGAGAGCACATGAAATCAAAAATTTAAAGCAGATGTCAAAATTAGGTCTTTGTTTTGTTTACTAGTAAAAAGCGCCGCTGAAATCAATTGTTTCGTTGAATTTCATCAAATGCATCATCATATCGGAAGTCCAACGCTATTTTGAAAAATCAAATGTGTTGCTCTGTACTAAACAAGGACATCAATAGCATCGCTATATCAAATGTGTTGCTATAATGAAATTCATGATGCAAATAAAAATCATTTTAGCGTCGCTATTTAAAATATGTGATGATGAAATTAGATCACATGTCACTGAATTAATTATGTTTTGATGTATTTAAACCAAAGTGTGTCACTATATAGTGATGGGTTTGAGATGTGTCAGTAAATCCATGAATAGAATCAATGTATCTACAAACATAAGAAAATGAGAATCTGAAGAGAAACTCGTCAGATTTGATCCGTATCTAGCCCTCCTTCTAATGCCAAAATGTGACCAATATGATAGTGTAAAATAAATAGACTAGATCCATACAAATTTAAACCCTATTTAATCCCTTAAGCATTAATCCCAATAAGATATTTGATATTAACAAAATGAAAAAGCCATTAAAACTAACATGCTAAAACTCAAAATTTTGACACACATCTATTCTATGACTTTGAATTTTATCCTATTGGGGGAGTGGTATTACATTGATGTGGAATGGTGACCCTTTCCCAATCCCTTGGAGAATGATCTTGTTTCAATCATTTTTATTGAAGAAAAATTATGAAACTGATAAGATGTGTGTGAAACATGATAAAAGCTAATTTTAACATGATAAATGCTACGATGTTTGATGTAAATATATGCAATCTATGCTAAATGTGTACAAGATTCAAAGATGCAAGTCCTAGATTCCATAATATACTAAGTGGATGCAAACTAAGTTACCATGGAAGCCATTAATGGATGCTTAAGCTAACTATGCATAAATATTAATCTAAAATGCTATTAAACATGAAACATGGATGCACATGAGTATGAGTTTCAATAACATAAGCTTTCTTTCAAAATGGTGGATCCATTTCTCTCCAAATAGGGATGTATTTATAGGAAAGTAAATGAAAAATCAAGGGCTCACATTGATTTGGTCAATCAATGGTCATGATGAAAAGGGAGGTTGAAACATGGATCAAGTATTCTCATCAATGGATAAGAATCAATGTTCACATGGATCAAGAAAAATCAAGAGTTGAGAATGATTCAAACAAACAAACTTTGTAACAACTTTGAAAGTTTGTTACAAAGTTTGCTTGAAAGAAATCATTCCAATTTTGGATCCAAATTGGAGAATATTCCCTATGTAGGTGGATGGAGGGAAATTGGCAATTTAGTTAATTAAAACTAAATTTGAATGTGCAAGATGGAGAATAAAGTGACTTGAATGTGCAAAAGGGGAATGCCATATGACATTTAATTAAATAGTTTAAATTTATTTAATTAAAGAAGAGGACTTAGGGCTTAGATTAAATAATTTTTATTATTTAACTAAAAAAGATGAAATGTTAGCGCGGGAGGGGGTGAATTAATCCAATTAGATTAATAGATGAACATGAGACATTTGATTAATTAACTAGGTTAATTTAATCAAGAAAGCGAAAAGAGGATGAAATTAACGATGAAACGATGTTAATATATCAGATTCAAATGTGTATACCATTCGGGACATTTTCAAGTGTTTACAATTACAATAGAATCATTTATATCGATTTCCTTAATGATTGCATTCCCTTTGTTCAATGCCAATCTTGATTCACAAACCTTTGTTTTAACCTCTAATCCATGAGTTTCTTTCTTTAACCTATATTTTCAAAAGAAATTATTTGTTCCTTGAAAACATTTAAGAGTTGATGTATATACAAATGTTCTTTTAACTCTAAGTATGTTAGAGATCAATTTTTAAAAGAATAAGAACTGTAGAATCTTTTTTCTTTTTTTTCTTCTCCAACTTAATTGTGTGATAAATCCATAATAAACTTTTATATGTGAATTCATTTTACGATTTTCGAGTTCACCCACCTCTCTCTAAATATAAAACCTATTCTTTTTCCTCTAAAAATTGAGAGTTCACCGACATGAAAGGTATATACTGCCAAGTATCGAGCCAACGTGAATCTCTTTATTTGCTTTTCGTGCGAAAAAATGATATTATACCATATGAAGGTCCCAATTATGTGGTCAATGAATAATTAATAATGTTGAATTTGTGGAATTATATGCAATGTCTTGCAATGTACTTCAAATAATTAATTGAAAGATAGAATGCCGACTTGACAGAAATAAAGAATATTTGATGTTGCGTATATGACAAGGAGTTCTAGGTATGGTGAACAAAGACAGCTTAGAATGTTTAGTTTTAATTCCAATATGCCCTAAAATAACGCACGTATGGCGTCAGGAAGGGCCAGCACATTATATATTTGTATTAGTGAATATTGCATCATGAAAACTTAGATTGAGGTGCCTGTGTTTGGATATCATCACTGAGTTAACTCTGATTTTGAGGTGGTGATATGCAGCATGCAGAAGCTGGGGTTGATTTGTTAAGCCATATCAAAAATCTCTATATTTGATTAATTGATGTGAGAGATAAATTGGAGGATCGTCATCATCCGTTAAGAGCTTTCTTCGTTATTATCATTAACTTGTCATTTTTATCATGACTAGGTTGTACTCTTTTATTGGCTATATATTTGGTCGTTCTCTCATGGCGTATGAATTTTCATCTACTTCATGACGGAATAAAAACGTTTGAGAAGGTCTCTAGTTTATTCTGAACTAACTATACTTCTTCTCCCTCATGAATCCAAGATGATCATTTGTATTCAATATTATTTTAGTTCTGTTGAAAAAATCTGCCACCCTCGTCCCCAGATCATACCATATAGTTTGCATGAAACAGTAAAACATAATTTGATGTCTTAGAGTGTTTGTACTAATTGATTGAATCTTAGGGACTGGAGATGGGTAAAGAAGGTATTGGTTATAGTGCAGAAAGGAAAGGAACAAAGCATCCAACGTATATAGGCGTAAGGAAAAGGAAGTGGGGATTGTGGGTGTCAGAAATCAGGGTGCCAAAGAATAAAAAGAGGATATGGTTTGGCTCATTCCCGACAGCAGAGATGGCAGCTCGTGCACATGATGCACATGATGCAGCTACAAAAAGAGGATAAGAGGGGCTTCGGCCAATTTCAATTTTCCCTACTCGGTTCATTTGCTTCCTTTCCCTGCAACTTCCTCTGCAACAGACATACAGGCCACTGCTGTGCAGGCTGCATATTCATCTTCTCAACAGCTGGATGCACAACAATCTGAGTTACGAACGACCAACAACCATTATGACAGTACGAATGATTGCGTGGACCCAGAGCTCCTCCAACACGAGCCACTCGATGAAGGTGAATCCACTCTTATCGAGAACTCTTATAATATTGAGATGGACCAGTGGTTGAGTTTGCAAGACCTGCTGATTAACATTACAGATGGTCTACCGATTGAACCCTTTCTCTTCCATCACGACGAATCCATTGAAGAGGAACATGATCAGGAATTAATATCTCTTTGGAATTTCAACTAAGCCTATGTGTGCTATGTAATTAACGATAAATAATATGATACTGCAACTGTGCACAATTTAGAGTTAAAGACAGTTTAGGAAATATAAATGATACTGCTACTGTGCACAGTTTAGAGTCAAAGATAGCTTGGGAATTATAATTATAGGTGTTAAACAGGGAGTTTTACAGATGTAAAAGCATTTGAAGGAAAAGTTTAACTAAGCATATGCATATTGTGTACATAATGATAGATGGTACAATACTGACACCGTCCACATTTTAGAGCCAGAGTTAACATGGGAACATAAATTTAGGAGTTGAATAAGAAGTTTTAGCATTTGAAGGAAATGTTCGGAAACGTTAAACAGCCAGAATTTGCTCAGAAAGCGTGTATGTATGCATTATTGAAGTCTTTGAAAATATGTATTTTAAATAACGAAAACTATTATTTCTTTTAATGCCTTCTATTTAAAACAAGTTTAATATAGCAACATAATGCTTTATATAGTATTAATGAATTAATATTTTTCAAACCGTTTGTAGTAGGGTACTGTTTTTTCATGCTAGTATACAAATATTATACTTGTATATTTTGGTTATTTTTATGATATTATTTTTCACGCGGGCATATTCATATCTTTGTTCATTTTATGAGATTGAATCATTATTTCTGCTAAAATTAAATGATCAATCGAATTTGTAGAGGTTAAAGTCTTAAAATTTGTAATGTAGGTTTTACTCTAGTAGGGCAATAACAATGTATTTCTTTGCTTCAAAATATGTAACTAATATCAAATTTATTTGTTATGGTATCTTTCTTAAATATGGTTTAAAGGTTGTATTATTTTGACTGAACTAGATATTTTTTAGTTTTTTTTTGGATCAATAGATTCTTTAAATCAAAAGTTAATAGTCTTTAATAGAAGTGGATTTGTGGATTGGAATATTGATGTGATAAATGAATTTGGAGAAAATAATCTATTGAGGATTATCTCAATATGAGGTTCAGGTAAATTCATCGCTAGCAATATACAATTCACCAGCACCAATTCATTGCCATGGTATATTCAACGCATATACCTCTTTTATGTGTTCAACAAAATCTTTGTACTTTTTTCCTTTTTGGGTGCTCTTGGTCACTTAAATATTGAAAAAAGTATATGACAATGAATTGATAGAGGTGAATTGTATACGCGATGAATATGTCACATCGATGAATTGCTAGCAGTGAATTGTTGGCGGTGAATTGTTGATGGTGAAATTGGTGATGGTGAATTGTCGACGATGAATTTTCCTAGAGTCCTTAATATGTATTACTAAATCATTGATACATTTAGATGATAGACAAAAGGTGCTATGGAGAGGTATGATTTAGAAATACACATGATTTGTGTGACTTTATGTGATAATTTGAATAGAGATTGTGTCAATAAGAATAATCCAATTGAGGAGATATATGAGGAAAATTAGAGAAAGATTACAAGGATGCAAATATTTCAAAATGATTGATATAAAAGATAAAAAGTGATGCACTTAATTGATTGGAATTTAAATGAATGACAACCCAAAAAAACAAAAATATTAACTTACAATATTGATAAAACTTGACATAACACATGAAATAAGCACACTCAAATACCTATTTAACACCCATTGTCAATTTTAAAATAAAAACCCACACAATTTTTTGCTCAAATACTTATTTAAACCCATTTTCAATTTTAAAATTAAACACCACACAATTTTTTTTGTATTAGAAATCACATTTTCTACCCAAAAACATGAGACCCAATACGCATACAACCACTAAATTTAATCTTCTGATGCTGATTTAAATTCCACATTTCAACCTCCAAGTGATATACCACTTTTTATATTCAAATCTGAAATAAAAATTTGGATGCCAACCTGTACAGTTGTAGATTCTGATACAAGAGCATACATAAAATTGATTTTTTCTATTCAAAAGTTGGATAATCATAAGAAAATGTTGATAGAGTTTCCCAAAAAAAATAAAAATGTAATACTTAATTGTAATTTAAAAAAAAACCATTACATATACAATTAGAAAATTTGATTTATGATGATAAAAATAAAAATATTTTTCAATATATTTTATTTTATTCTAGTAAAATAATTATACAACAATATCACTCAGCTATATTATTAATGCGGTGGAAATTATTCTTTTGCAAAAAAATCTCAAGGTCTTGAAAATATATATTAAAAAATGTCCACCGCGATGAATTGCTGGTGGTGAATTTTCCACAAGATGAATTTGTAATGACTGTGAATTATTGGTGGTGAATTTTCCAAAATAAATTATTGAAGGTGAATTTTTCTGAAGCCATAAAAAATATATCAACTCTCAACATTCAATATGTAGTACAAATCCCAATTTTTTTTTTTTTTTGTTCATCCCTAATATCATTTCCTTTTCGTCTTTCTCAATTCTCTAATTTGAGCTCCTAATTCAGACCCCTATAAAAAAATATCATTTTTTATCTATCCCTAGTATCATTTCCTTTTCGTCTTTCTCAGTTCTCTAATTTGAGCTCCAAAAATTAGAATTTTCCACCTCCTCCTTTCTTTGTGTTACTCCTAGAAGTTAAACATTTTCCAATCTTAACTATGTTTTTTATGGATCTCTCCAACTATGCGACCAAATTGAGAATATTCACTGCTAACCGATTAAAGCACATGTTCATAGCGTTGAAACTAGGTTCTTTATGGATCTCTCCAACTATGCCACCAAATTGAGAATATTCACTGCCAACCGATTAAAGAACATGTTCATAGCGTTGAAACTAGGTTCTGCTGAAATAGCGGGCTTGGAAGACTTGTTCTGACCCAGGGACTCGGCCATATACCTGGACAGGGTGCTCAATCCACAATTTCTAGCTCTAGATTGATGCGAGGGGATTGCTCTTGATGACCTGAGAATGATAAAAATGATATGCAGCGGCAATCTGCTTAAATATTATGATATGTATTTTATGCTCTTTGCTGTTATGCTCTATTTATATACCGTTATAGTATCTCTCTGAAAACCAAACAGATAATTAGAAGCGTTTGGCAGAGACCAAAGGTATGATGGGTAGCCTCCGACTTGCAAATTGCAGGAGGGAGACGGGGTCTGGTTGGTGAGAGCTAGGCAGTAGCACCATCAACGCATTTAACTGAATTGAAGAGTATTTGTTGGTAGCCAAGTATCAATAATACATGTTAATTTTTACGATGGGATCTACCGGAATAGAAGGCAAGCAAAAGTTGTCTGAACTAGAAGCAGGGACCACAGAGTTAGTATGGGGCCTCAGCATGTTAGAATCGGACCCAAGATGTCCGTTATCAAGAGACCCTGGATAAATGCGTAAATACACTCCAATGGTAGTGGGAGAAGCAACGTCTGTGGACGGTGCCCGAGCACATTATTCATGTGTATTTGGTGTCTGTACATGATTCATGCGTATTCTTCTTTTTCAGTAGCAGTGAGCTTGTTGTCACTAGCAAGAATATGAGAATAGTTCACAGAAATGGTGTCAAGCTTTTCCTATACCTTTGAGGTATATGGTATATCTACAGAGGTTAATCCACAGCACGGTTGTACTTGATGGTGGTGGATGAAGATGAACAAACTCATAAATAGACACACAATATTGATTAACACAAATATATAATCTCCAACAAATACTCTCTTATTAAACTTGATCAAAACCTGCTTAAAAATTCATAGCTTTTGAATGCTAAAACATTCCCATGATCATTTGATTGTAAAATTATTTTCATGCGATATCTCAACACCTTGATGCTCCATGTTGATGCATAAACCATTACAAGATGCCTCATTATATAGAGGTCTTTGAGATTACAAATATATCTCTAGATCATAGACTGACTAGCTAAAATATTTAATGATTTTCTCTCTTAATCCTTAATCTTTAGCATTTAATTTTGTCTTTCTCATTTAATAATTGTGATCATTAGGGTAGGAGAAATTACAATACTCCAACACTCCCCCTTAATTTCTACCACATATGCTTCAACATTTACCATTCCCTAATTTTTTTTTATTTTTTTTCTCTCTCTAGTTGTTGGAATCAAGTCTTCAAACTCACTCAAATCCTTTTCTTGCATGATACCTACAAACCATCTGTACCGTAGATTTTTGACACACACTTGCTTTCTAATGCTTCTAAGGTTTTTCACCTAAAAGGAGAAAGAAGGGCCAAAATGCTTATGTGTACATTCAAAGTTAATGCAATATGGATGGAATATGGATGTAATATACCTGGATGCAATGTTTGAATGCATGAAATTAATAAGATTGATTGACTAATGAATATAAAGTAAAGGAAAAAAACTTGTTTGAAAACACATTGTGTAATATGAAATTACCTAAAAACGAATAGTAAACTGCAACATAAATCAAACAAACTGAAAGTGTGCACTTGGAATGTGGATGAAGACTAGAAATGGATTATGGAATGCTACTAATGCTGATTTTCAGGCTTGGAGGGGCTCATCCGCCATTCTGGGCGAATCAATCCCAGTTCTACAAAACTGTGTTAGAACCTATTTTTGACAAAAGGGTATCAAAAAATGCAAAAAACTCAAAATTGAACTAGAAGTGGGAGTCATTCGCTACTAATGATGAATGAGTCCACTTTTGAATTTCTAAATATTCAAAGGTGGAACCCAGAGCTCTCGGTTTGTACTTCGGCTTTCTACAAGTGTCTGCTTCCGAAACTCTAATTTCTAAACCTGAAAATAAGTTTTCATTGATATTTTGACTTGTTGAATGAAGAGAATACTTGAATAACCTTGCAACTTGATCTCTAATGATTTCTAAGCTTCCAAGAGTCCTAAATCTGTAAACACACAAGAAGAGAAGAAAAAATGATGAATGTTAGGGCATGGGGGTTTTCCTTGGTCAAACCCCTTTTAGGTAATTAAACCAAAATAGAGAAATAATGTAATGAAACATGCAATAATGGAGTTGATTACCTTGCCATGATGTTTGATCTTGAATTTCTATAGTAAAACATGGAGGATTTTCCCTTGAATGTCTGAAAAATGATACCTTGATGACTTGAAATGATAAAACCCTAAGTTGCTTGACTTGAGATGGAAGATTAGTGGATGAATGAATGATAAGAGATGTGAATTAGGGTTAAAATACTTATATTTATAGGAATTTCACCTATTTTACTCATTAATACCTCATCACAAGTTGACATGAAGAAATAATAAACTTAAATTTTATTATTTTTCCTGCTCAAAGGTCAAAATTGGGCCAAATGGGACTCATTCACCACACATGGTGAATGGGTCCAACCTAGATGGGACTGATTCGCCATGCATGGTGAATGGTTCCTACAGGGGCCATTTTGATAGCTAAGAGGCCAGGAGAAGGAAATAAGGTTTAAATTGCAACATTGTTGGGTATTTTATCAATTCATGCCTCGAGATGCACAAAGTAGGTTAATAGGGGCCTATTAGTGATGTTGTAAAAATTAATTAGGGCTTGGGACATAGAATCCAATGTGAAAGTGTGATTAAATACACTTTACAACACTAAAATGAGGTCCACATAGCCTAGGAAGGCACAAGAACCAATGTGAATGTGCAAGACACATTACAACACTAGTTTAACATTAAGTTTAATTAAAAAAGCTTTCTAAATTGATGTGATAATGTTATTAAACACATTTTATAATGTTGAATTAGGGAAAATTGGGTTCATTAAGTCTAGAAAAACATGAAAGTATCTTACAACACCTTTACAAGACATCGTTAAAAGCATGTTATTCAATTTGCAGGGGTCCAAGACCTAGTGTGGATGCATAAAATGCCTCACAACACCTAATTCGAGGCCTCATTAAGTCCAATTTATCATGAATTATTCCCATGTCAAGCAAAGGGTACTTTTTTCTATGGTGCATTTAGCCCCCACTTTAGTGAGAGGATGAACTTGCTTCAAACCCACACTAAAGTAGATATTCAAGAGAGATTCAAGTGTACAAATGTAGATGAAAAAGAATGAAAAAGATCAAAGGAGGTTGCACAAGCCACCAAGATCCAAGATCCTCAGTCAAACAATCAACATACACAATCATTCAATGGCAAGAATGAAAATGAGGTGGAAAAATATACACTCACTCTAGGGCCACATAACTTTAGGTCGTCTGCGGGGTGAGTTATCCCACATAAGTAATTTGAAAAAGGTGGATCAAGCTTTGACCATTTTTCCAACTAGTTGTGGATCAGATCTAGGTTTTTTGTCCAAAAATAAAATGGCAACGAAACACTTGGTTGTCCGCCAGGTGAGAGGTCCCAAAATGTGAGAAACATACACTAGTTTATATGTACTCACAAACATGAAGGTGGCTATGGGGAAAGTTGTACCACTAAATGGGCTTCCCGCTCAACCATTCCAAAGTTATACCTCCTGATAACTTTAATAAGGTGCCACAATGACAAATGATTTGTGAGCTCTATGAGGTAAGTAAAACTTCATATGCTTGACACTCATAGACATTGTTAATGCAGAATAGTGTAAGGATTGTTCAAAGGTATTTTTCTTAGTTCATGCAATGTCTCATCTTAGGGAATGTCATGTTCAATGTCTCCAAGAGAGGATAAATGCAAAATAAGTATCACACTCTTGGAGGGAATCAAGCCCAATGACTCCACCAAGAAAAGGACGCATCGCAAGAAGAAAGAAATCACACAATGAAATGTGAGTGGTGATGTATGCCCCCACTTTAAAGTAGTTGCGAGCACCAATACTATGAGCAATTGCTTTAAAGTAGAAGAAGGAGAAAATGAGAGCTTACTCAAAAAGCCCTATGCCAAGTCATATGTTTTCGAGAAGCTACGTCATGAAAAAGAGAAGTATGTCATATGTGAGCCAACTTAAGGTATGTCGTCCACATCCCAAGCTTGCTCTTATGTATTCATGAAAGGTTAATGAATAGCCAAAGGAGGCAACCACAAGTGGCATACGAGGACAAGGTTGTCTAACCCTTTTCCCCCACTTAGTACAGGACAAAGGTGAGCCGAAATGATTGATGAAATGTAGGCGAGAGTGAAAATTGGTATCAATTAGAGGAATTAGATGCCCCCACAGAGGGAAGCATACCAAACTCCTAAAAATGTTGTATTTTGTGACTCAAAGCTTTACATTCATTAGTGGAGCACGACCATGAACTCTATGATAGGCAAAAAATGAAGTTTTGTCATAGCATTTCTTACGAGTTCTGGGAGGGAGGGTGATCAAGTGATCTTGGAGGAGTCTTGACAAGATACCCTCTTGATCTATGGTAGAAGGTGGTCTTGTGATTTGCATCAAAGATACATCTTGCTTAGTAGTAGATGTCATACTTACATAAGTTTTTCTAGATTGCAAGATTTTGTTCTCACTCTTATAGGAGGAGGGGAAATCTATTGAATCATTGATGTCTGGTGAGATGACATTGACATTAAGCGAAGATGTAGTTTTTTTTATGTTTAGTAAAGGATAATGTTCAAGACCACTAGTATTGATGAGTTTAGGATGGATGACTGTTAAGGATGATTTAGGAGTGTGTTGTGTGGGGTTGTAGATGTTGAGTGAGGGTTTGGTGATCTCTATCACACAAAAATATCCAAGACCTTGAGTTGTTTGTTGTGTGATAGGATCGATAGGGTTGCAGATACATTGTTCTTGAATACCACATCCTTTTCCACTATACCCAAGTTGTTTCATGAGGTCATAACCTTTTCAATAAAGCATCTTCATTGCTTTTGGATTGGGTGATGGTTCATTATTGTGTTCATCAAAGGTTGTTGTGTATGTTGTATTTTTTGTCAAAGTAGAGGAGATAGATGGTTGAGAATATTGTGCTGAATTTTGAGTTGTCATGATGATTGGTTGTGCTTGTTTCTCATCTATCTTTTGTGTGATTATGTATTCACCCATAAATGATGGTGTGAATTCTAAGGATCCCCAATCATCACCAAATAATTTAGATGGCGATTCGTCATCATTGTATTCAATTTCAAGAGGATCTATGTTGGATGTTGGAATTAATGTTTTTAGAGGACTTGTAGCTCCTTTTTCAAGATGCAAGCAACTTTCAAGCTCAGGATCTATTTGAACTTGATAAATGTTATTGTTATATACATATTTCATTATACAATGAATGGTTGAAGGCACTAAATTCATCTCGTGAATCCATGGTCTTCCTAAAAGAAGATTATATGAAAGATGATCATAAGGCATGCTATGAATAGGAGTTTGCAAAGTAGCCACCCCAACTGTAATAGGAAAAGTAATTACACCAAGCGGTTGGTTTGTTGTATTATCAAATCCTTGAACAAATACAAAATCAGGTTTTATTTGTGACTTATCAACGTGCAATCTATCAAGGAGATTCACACTACACACATTAAGGGCAGAACCGTTAGCAATAAGGGTTCACTTTATCCCTATCCATTTGTATTGAGCAATGATCATGAACGCTTCATTTTTCTTTTGCACTTCCAAAAGGGGGAGTTCACTTTGGTGGAAAACAATGTGAGAATTTAGTCCTTGGATCATGGTTGCGATGTCAGTTGGTTGCACATTAGAAGGGATAGGAAATTATTACAAGACTGATTGGATCATGTTGTGATAGTGAGGGGAGGCTTGAATAAGGTCCCATAATGAGATTTTAGCAGGAGTACTCGTTAGTTGTTCAACAAGATCATACTCCTTGGTGTGTGGGAGGAAGTGAGGAGCACTAGGCAGATTAGGTCAAGGTAAAGAGGTTGGGATTGGTTGCGGTGGTTGCATATTATTGCGAGTGTTATATGTATGAGCAACAATATTATAACTCAGCTGCTATGATACTTTGTTCTTAGGTGGGTAAATGACAAGTTCACGTTTGTTTTGAGTGGGAGGTTTATGTGAAGGGGGGTAAAGGATGAGTTGAGGTTGAATAATGTTAACATCCCTTAGAAAGTGAGATTCTATATCATTATTGTGGTTCATGTCTTGCATCATGTAATGCCTCTCGTGTTATTGAACTCCCATGATACTTTTATGTGCATGTGGTTTTTGCTGTTCGAATATTGCTTATGTTTGATGTATACTCATGATTATGTTGGTGATTGTTTCATCTATTTGACTTATATGTTTTGCTTGGATGCAAATGATACTATTTTATGATGTTAATGATATAATGATTCATGGTGTTTTTCTTTAACTGATTATGCTATACTGTGTGGTTATGCAAATTGTTTAATACTCGCTTCATGATGTTTATGATGATGTTCTATTGTTTGAGATTTGGGTGAGGGGGACGGTGTTGCATCGCTCATCTGTGAGCGCCCTGCCACACTGCAATTCTCTCTCACGGTGTGTAGTACATTGAATATATATATGTTGTTTCGACACTTGGTTTTATGCAGGTTTACAGGTACTAGGCACCGACTCCACCCGCACTGTCGGGTCAGAGTGTGCCCAACATACCCAATGGATATGATGTGGTTTAAGGATTTGGAAAGAAAGTATCCTCGTCCATGTTCATTGTCCCATCATTGTTTGATGATGTCATCCGTCAGTTCCCACTCTGTTTGGTATCATCTTGTTTTACGTCGTTTCTTTTTGGGTGGAAATTTTAATGTGTTAATTGTTTGATTTAGATGGTATCGTTACTGTTAATTAGTTAAATTAATACAATTATGGTTAGTATTATGATTGAAATTAAACATTAAATGTAATTATTAATGTGTGTTGTGAAGATTTAATTAAATGCTAAATTAGTTTGAAAATTTAAAATTAAAAGAATAATATCTTAATTGGAGCTTTATGAATTTTTAATTGGCAATTAAATAATATTGTTTATTTAATATAATAATAATGTTTAGTTAGTTAAATAATATTGTTTATTTAATTAAATAATATTGTCCATTTAATTAAATAATACTATTTATTTATTTGTTATTACTTGGATTTATTCAAAAATAAATAATTTTGTTAATAATTGTATTTTGTAAATTTTTATACTAAAAGAGTACTCCATTAAATTTATAATGGGATAATATGTTTACCGCGTAAAATATTAAATGGTGGAAGGGTTGTGCTTAATATAATATAATTTAATATAATATAATATAATGGTATCCAAATAATGGTTTTCCTCCTCGTGCGTTGTAAACCCTTTTCACTTTTGCATGATTCTTTCAACGTGGAAGGAGTGAGTTTTCACTTTCTGCATGATTCTTTCAACGTGGAAGGAGCGAGAGTAGCTTGGAAATTTTCTTTACACCTGTCATTTACATGTTTTTGGAGGGGTACATTTGTTTGAAGAGGGTAAAAGCCCCGGGATTTTTCTTTCTACGGTGGACATTTTTTGGAGGGAGGGGAAAGAACTCAGGAAAAAAGGCACAAAAATCACTACGAGAAGGGGGAAGCAGTGGTTTTTGAGAAAGGAGGAATTACAAAGGAGCTGGAGAAAACACGGGAAGGGTGAAGGTAAGTCCATTTTATTTTTATGTTTCGTTTATGGGTAAAGAACCAGCATTAAAAGATTAAATACATATTTACTATTTGTTTTAATAATAATAATAATAACACATAGCAATAGGCATCGCAAGTTAAATCCCATGCATAGCTGATGCACAGAGGTATAAATATAGTAATTTCTTTTGGAAGACTGTAACGCTGTATCACATGTATATAGAGATTTTTGGAAAAATTTAAATATTTTGAAGTATTGAATTTGTAAATATAGTTAGTGTATGATGTTTTTCTTCCTCAATCATGGTCTTCTTAGCACCCAATTTGATTAGTTAATTTAATGAAGTAAAATTGCTTGCCCTACCTTTCTGTAGCACTTATTATTTGGTGCATGAACTGAATCCCACCCAGTCAGCCATTGCTACTTCTGTTTAGCACCCTCAAAATAAAAATAAAACTTATGCACAACTTCACCTTTGAAATCAGTTACAGCTTCTTTCTACTTTCAGCATTCATTATCTGTCACCAAATTTGTATTTTATGCAATTGTTACTCTTGTTTTCAGTCAACCCTAAATAGGTTTTTAGCATAAAGATTTTTGCATAAGAATCGTTAGATGATATTTACCCTCCACTTCTTTTACCTCTCCTTAAAATTAGGCATGATATTTACCCTCCACTTCTTTTACCTCTCCTTAAAATTACGCATGATTGGTATGGCATACTTAGTTCATGCCTACATTCCATTTAGATACGTGAGAAATGAAGCTTTAAGTTAAAATAGTACATGTTAATTCTAATAAAGAAAATGAGGTTAGATGCTACTATACCTTTAAGATTGATTTTCTCTTTTTAAAATACTCCTTTTAATTGAATAGTTGTAGGTTTAAATATTTTTGTGAAGATAGCTCTTTTATTTATAATATTTAGAACCTATGTGAGTATTTAAATAAATAAACATATTTTTTTTAAATTAGATTTATTTAAAAACTTGTTTTTATTAGATATGGGTAATTTCTTTACCCTGTAAGTTACTGGAATGGTAATTCATCTTTGTAGTATATTTAAAATTTGATTTATTTAAAATTAGATTTATTTAAAAACTTGTTTTTATTAGATATGGGTAATTTCTTTACCCTGTAAGTTACTGGAATGGTAATTTATCGTTGTAGTATATTTAAAATTTGATCTATTTAAAATTAGATTTATTTTAAACTTATTTTATTAGATATGGGTAATTTCATTACCCTGTAAGTCACTGTAATGGTAATTTATCTTTGTAGTATATTTAAAATTTGATTTATTTAAAATTAGATTTATTTAAAACTTGTTTTTATTAGATATGGATAATTTCATTACCCTGTAAGTTACTAATGGTAATTTATCTTTGTAGTATATTTAAAATTTGATTTATTTAAAATTAGATTTATTTAAAACTTGTCTTTATTAAATATGGGTAATTTCATTACCCTTGAGTTACTTACTGTAATGGTAATTTATCTTTGTAGTATATTTAAAATTTGATCTATTTAAAATTAGATTTATTTAAAACTTATTTTATTAGATATGGGTAATTTCATTACCCTGTAAGTCACTATAATGGTAATTTATCTTTGTAGTATATTTAAAATTTGATTTATTTAAAATTAGATTTATTTAAAACTTGTTTTAATCATATATGGGTAATTTATCTTTACATAGTATATTTAAAATTTGATTTATTTAAGACTTGATTTATTAGATATGGGTAATTTCATTACCCTATAAGTTACTAGAATGGTAATTCATCTTTGTAGTATATTTAAAACTCGACTCGTTTCAAGTGCATTTAAAATTAGATTTAATTACAAGCTTATTTAAAATTAAATTGATTTTCAAACATCTTCACTTTTAGATTTGTGACTCTGCATAAACTGTATATGGTAGATTTTAAATTAAAATTTATTTATTTTGAAGTCAACAAAGGTAAATGTCATACTTTTAATTAAATTTAATTTGCAGTAAAAATCAGGTTACATTTGAATTAAATTTATTAGTTTAAAATAATAGATATATAGGTTAAGTTTTAATCAATTTGAAGTAAACAAAAGTACAGGCTATGAATTTTAAATCAAAAGAAAATTGATGTTTTGAATACTATAGGTTTTCTCAAGTGCTTATCTATTTAAAATATATTATAAAGGAAATGCTTTTAATCATAGTGGATTATTTAATTATTTATTACATTATCTTTAATAAGTTTGGATTATGTTCACGTTCAAATAAGTGGGTATGTATAGTCCTTTTGAACATGTTTGGATATTTATTTTGGTTATACTTTGAGTGCTCGTTGGAATTGATTTCTTATGCATACTAGTGGTTCCATGTTGATCATACTTTCCTCTTGCTTTATTTCGCTTTTGAGGTAATCTTTATGTATAGACATGTTTTGGATAAGTTGGGAACTCGTAAATGCTTAAGCCACTCCCCTTTGATAAGATATGGGTGGTAGATTGTTAGGCTTCCAAAGGCGATGGGAAACCTATTTCGTGTGGAATCTTCCCATGATCAGACCTTGGTGTTCCATTGATCGTATTTCTATTTTGAGTTCGTGGGTGTACCATATTCCATGATTTTCCTTGCCTTTGGTTATGATTATGAGCGAGATGGTTCATGCCTCACACGTGTATTTGTTTGGTGGCTTTTATGCATTGGTACACCCTTGTTGTTGTGAGTCTTGTTTCAAAACTGTTCGAAAGAGTCTCCTAATCAAGCAATGTTGTACTCATTGCATGTTGTTTTCTGTCAGTGTTATAGTGTTATGTGTATGAAGAAAGTCGAGTCGTTCATTGGAAACTAATGGTTATATCCCATGTGGGTGAGTTGGAGCAACTCAAGTTGTCGAACTACAGTGCCTCTGCGAATTATATACGTAGGCAAGGCCATCAAGTGATGAGCCCCCGAGGCATTAGGTCGGGCCCCTAGGACTGTTCTTTTGAGTCTTGTTTGAGACTTGTCATTTATTCTCGATAATGTAAAAACTACCATTGATTTATATAGCTTGTCTTAGTAATCATGTGCTAACTATCTTTGATCTTATGTGTGTGCCAAGTCATGTAGACCTTGTAGGTATAGGTATTGGGAGCAAGGACTTGTTGATAAAATAGAATGTAAGATGTATGTTAAGCTGACCTAAGTAAGTAGACTCTATTGCCAAAGTTAGTAAATCACTTCTATCTTTCTTGTAACTTGTGTGATCATTGAATATAGCTATAAGTAGTGAATTGTGTTGTTGTTGTCTTATAAGTAAACACAAAAATTAAAATAAAATAAAATAAAATAAAAATTATTGCAAAATTAGCAAAGATACTACAGTCTTGCCTGGTTTGTTTAGTGTGTAAAATGTGGGCATGAGATTGGTCACTTTGTACCTTATTTTTCATTAATTTCTCATTCTGGTAGTCAATGTACTTCTCCCATTGATATTAGGAAAAAAAATTAGGTGATGAACTAATGTATCTTTGATATGTTGTATCTGTGGAAATATGCTATGTAGTTGTATTATGGAACTGTGAATTGAATTGCAATGAAATGATGTATCGTTTTCCATGCTTGTGATCATTAATAGTAGTGTGTAGCAATGTGTAAAGCCCTGCCGTGTGAACCCCAAAGGATGTGAATGATTTAGTAAATGCATAATTTCTTTTCGTGTAATGTGAGCACACATTCATTATATGCAATGTTCCGCAATGTTTCACTTTAAAATATATATATATATATATATATATAAAATATAAAAAATTGTATGATGTTTGTTGTCCTTTGGGGTTCACACGGCAGGGATTTACACATTGGTATCAGAGCGCTAGGTTCATATACTGGGCACTCTGGTTTCATATGAGCCCATTGTGTTGTCCTAGTGAATTTGTTAAGTGAAGTTCTTAAGTGATCACGATGATCATGTTGGATTGTGGAAAGGAGGTAAACATTTGAACCACGTAGTTGTTGGAAAATAAGTATACTTGTGGAATTATGTATGTAATTGTACTTCCCTTGTAAATGTGAGAAACTAGTAACTGTGCATTGGTTGAGTGTTGTGAATACCCCGTACTTGCTTTGTGGGCTCATAACCCACAGGTCTTAGGATGGAGATACGGTGTACCCATCCATACATAATATGTTGTTTTTGGTGTGGGATTAACCATACCATTATGTGTGTTTGTATGTTTGTTACCTGATTGAGGGCCAACCCACGTGTGGTTGAAAATCTATACATATATGAGTAGCCAAAAGATAGTTTCATAGATTCTTTTCTTTTGGTTCTCAGCCCCTCAATCCGTGAAGGGGTAGTAGAAGTCACAAGGTTTTCTTGGGCGGAGTGTGCAGCGTACGCACATTGCGACGCAGAGCTGTCTTAGCTCAACCGATCCCAAGGAAACATACTCACTACTTTCCCTTACAATGGATCAGGGTACTTGATCCATATGTGCTAGCCTAAACCCCACAGTTTTGAGTATAGCAGCATTGGATTGTTAGTTTATGCCTGGCCGTCCATAGGGACATTGAGCTGGCATTAGCGAGTCAACCTCGTCTGTATGAGAGGTGAAGCTCGATTAGCCCCATATTGATATGCTCATATATGTATTGCATACACCGTATCTGCACATGTTCCGACATGATGCAATGGATACGATGCCACACCCCACTGATGTTCCGACACAGTGCTGGTGATGATGCCGTGTTGCTGATGGTAGCGAGCTGGGCTCGAGGACATGATGCCACGTGCATAGGCACGTGAAGGCGCACTATGAGATTGTGTTATGATAGCCTACTTGTGTGATGAGCGTAATGGGGCCTCACACACTTGTAGAGGGATACTCATGTTTGCTTTCGACAGTGTTTGGGTCGGTTAGCATATGGGTATGTCCTGGCCATGTATACCTCTGGCGACGGCGAGTACCTGCGTGTGCCTTCTCCACGAGGTATCGCTATGCGGGGTGTGTCTGCGCGTGCCTACTTCCGCGGAGCCACAGACACACTGCCATGCGGCATACGTCAGTGCGTGCCTTCTCCGGCTGGCGTATGACCATGTCGCATGACGACGCGAGGCAGGGTGTAGCCGAGGAGCACACTCTGGGTCATGTGGATGGCGTGCTCACTCCGCACCACATGAGGGCTATTGTTATAGCTGGACGATGTTCCCTCCTTCCTCGTTTGGTGGCTAGTATCTAGTCACACAGTGTTGTATTGTGCAATTTTGAAGATTGAGGACTTCCTATATGATTGTTTATGATTTTCAATTGACCTTGAAGGCTGACATTTTGTTTATGTTTGATTGTAATGGTTTAGCCACACTTTGTGACTTATTCTCTCGTAGCCCTCATGGTTACTTTTGATTTAGTGTTGAAATTGCACGCATTTCTTGCTTTACTGTTGAAATTGAATCTTATTTGATGTTTATTTTATGACTTTGGTGGCTAAACTAGTTTATCCTTGTTGTTTTCGAGGTCAGCCATGTGTCGTATTGTGATTCCTTTCCAAGGACGTATGAGGCGGACTTGGTGAGTGTATACGAGGAAGCAGACGCAGGGAACCTTGAGGATGGGGGTATGTGAAGCTATTTTACAGCTAGGACCCACTAACCACCTATGTGTGATGACTATCTCTTGGAGGCTAACCACCTTATACAACAAGAGGTAGATCATTGTGGCTTTGATTGGATGGTCTCACTATGTGTGTGTGGCCTAACTCCATCAAGCCATTGAGTGTGAGGTATGGTTTATGTGAGATGGATTTTGGCTCTTGGCTCATGGATTATGTATTGTGGATTAGTATGCTGCTTTTCGGCGTCCAGATGGACCCTTGTGTAGCCTCATTATGTGATTCCCAGTGATATGAGTTCGTGTGTATGTGAATAATGCATGAATATAGTACTTAGATTCTTGAGATTTTGTTTACTTCCCTTCTATTGTTCTCATCTAATATTTGGGACTTGTTCTTCGGTGGTGTTGTAGGAAATGCCTAGATGTCACAATCTTGATAGGCATGGTCTTCAGAGCACTCCTTTTCTGAATGTCCATGAGGGTGGTCATGAGGAACATCTAAGCCCTCAATTACGCCCCTTGCTTGAGGAAATTCTTAACCGGCTTGGCCCAAGATAGGAGAGCAATCGACAAATGGCAAGGGAAAGAGAAAGGTTCCCTAGGAGAAGAGGTGTTTCAGCTATAGTAAGACTTATAATGGACCTCTTAAGGGAACGTTCTCCTACCTTCCATAGTCATAATGGTGGTCTGGAGGATGAGACTTGGATGATTGGTGTCCAGATTGGTGGGCGTCTTTTGTCTAGTAGAATCTGAAGTTGGTTGCGAGCCCAACTTTATCAGCTTGACCAGTCAACTCAGAGCACTCAGACTATAGCTAGGAGGGGCCGACTTCGGCAGGATGGTGCACCTCCTCGAGGTAGAGGAAATGGCAAAAATGCAGGATGTTTCTCTTGTGGCCAGCACGACCACATAGCTAGGCAATGTCCTCAGAGGAGCACACCTGAATTTCATCAGAGACCGATAGTCATAGAGCCAATAGGGGATGATGCGGGTAGGATCCACAGAGAAATTGAAGTAGTTGATGACCGCCAGGTAGAGCACTAGAGCACAGATGAGGAGACTATAGGTAGCAGACAGGCAGTTCATTTGGGAGCCTGTGAGAATTCTGCCGTATAGGAGACTGATGTAGTGTGTCTTGTGTTGCTTCTATTGCACTAATACTTGTTATAATATATTATGTACCTTGAGACCTTATTGGTTCTTGTTTTACCATTTTGGATTGGTTTGGATGACAACTTATATGACTATGACGATTATGATATTTTTAGTTGATGGTTATTTTATGATGGATCAACACTCACATTGGGAGGATGTGCCTTGCATTTGAGAAACCTTTCCCTTTTTTGTATTTTGGCTTCCAGGAGTAAGCCTAGTTCTAGGGGAGGAGGATGTAATGCCTCTCGTGTTATTGAACTCCCATGATACCTTTATATGCATGTGGTTTTTGGTGTTCGAATATTGCTTATGTTTGATGTATACTCATGATTACGTTGGTGATTGTTTCATCTATTTGACTTATATGTTTTGCTTGGATGCAAATGATACTGTTTTATGATGTTAATGATATAATGATTCATGGTGTTTTTCTTTAATTGATTATGCTATACTGTGTGGTTATGCAAATTGTTTAATACTCGCTTCATGATGTTTACGATGATGTTCTATTGTTTGAGATTTGGGTGAGGTGGACGGTGTTGCATCGCTCATCTGTGAGCGCCCTGCCACACTGCAATTCTCTCTCACGGTGTGTAGTACATTGAGTATATATATGTTGTTTCGACACTTGGTTTTATGCAGGTTTACAAGTACTAGGCACCGACTCCACCCGCACTGTCGGGTCAGAGCGTGCCCAACATACCTAATGGATATGATGTGGTTTAAGGATTTGGCAAGAAAGTATCCCCGTCCATGTACGTTGTCCCATCGTTGTTTGATGTTGTCATCCGTCAGTTCCCACTCTGTTTGGTATCATCTTGTTTTACGTCGTTTCTTTTTGGGTGGAAATTTTAATGTGTTAATTGTTTGATTTAGATGGTATCGTTACTGTTAATTAGTTAAATTAATACAATTATGGTTAGTATTATGATTGAAATTAAACATTAAATGTAATTATTAATGTGTGTTGTGAAGATTTAATTAAATGCTAAATTAGTTTGAAAATTTAAAATTATGTTTTTAAAATTAAAAGAATAATATCTTAATTGGAGCTTTATGAATTTTCAATTGGCAATTAAATAATATTGTTTATTTAATTAAATAATAATGTTTAGTTAGTTAAATAATATTGTTTATTTAATTAAATAATATTGTTTATTTAATTAAATAATATTGTTTATTTTATTAAATAATATTGTCCATTTAATTAAATAATACTATTTATTTATTTGTTATTACTTGGATTTATTCAAAAATAAATAATTTTGTTAATAATTGTATTTTGTAAATTTTTATACTAAAAGAGTTCTCCATTAAATTTATAATGGGATAATATGTTTACGGCGTAAAATATTAAATGGTGGAAGGGTTGTGCTTAATATAATATAATTTAATATAATATAATATAATGGTATCCAAATAATGGTTTTCCTCCTCGTGCCTTGTAAACCCTTTTCACTTTTGCATGATTCTTTCAATGTGGAAGGAGTGAGTTTTCACTTTCTGCATGATTCTTTCAACGTGGAAGGAGCGAGAGTAGCTTGGAAATTTTCTTTACACTTGTCATTTACATGTTTTTGGAGGGGTACATTTGTTTGAAGAGGGTAAAAGCCCGGGGATTTTTCTTTCTACGGTGGACATTTTTTGGAGGGAGGGGAAAGAACTCAGGAAAAAAGGCACAAAAATCACTACGAGAAGGGGGAAGCAGTGGTTTTTGAGAAAGGAGGAATTATGAAGGAGCTGGAGAAAACACGGGAAGGGTGAAGGTATGTCCATTTTATTTTTATGTTTCGTTTATGGGTAAAGAACCAGCATTAAAAGATTAAATACATATTTACTAGAGCTGGAGAAAACACGGGAAGGGTGAAGGTATGTCCATTTTATTTTTATGTTTCGTTTATGGGTAAAGAACCAGCATTAAAAGATTAAATACATATTTACTATTTGTTTTAATAATAATAATAATAACACATAGCAATAGGCATCGCAAGTTAAATCCCATGCATAGCTGATGCACAGAGGTATAAATACAGTAATTTCTTTTGGAAGATTGTAACGCTGTATCACATGTATATAGAGATTTTTGGAAAAATTTAAATATTTTGAAGTATTGAATTTGTAAATATAGTTAGTGTATGATGTTTTTCTTCCTCAATCATGGTATTCTTAGCACCTAATTTGATTAGTTAATTTAATGAAGTAAAATTGCTTGCCCTACCTTTCTGTAGCACTTATTATTTGGTGCATGAACTGAATCCCACCCAGTCAGCCATTGCTACTTCTGTTTAGCACCCTCAAAATAAAAATAAAACTTATGCACAACTTCACCTTTGAAATCAGTTACAGCTTCTTTCTACTTTCAGCATTCATTATCTGTCACCAAATTTGTATTTTATGCAATTGTTACTCTTGTTTTCAGTCAACCCTAAATAGGTTTTTAGCATAAAGATTTTTGCATAAGAATCGTTAGATGATATTTGCCCTCCACTTCTTTTACCTCTACTTAAAATTAGGCATGATATTTACCCTCCACTTCTTTTACCTCTCCTTAAAATTACGCATGATTGGTATGGCATACTTAGTTCATTCCTACATTCCATTTAGATACGTGAGAAATGAAGCTTTAAGTTAAAATAGTACATGTTAATTCTAATAAAGAAAATGAGGTTAGATGCTACTATACCTTTAAGATTGATTTTCTCTTTCTAAAATACTCCTTTTAATTGAATAGTTGTAGGTTTAAATATTTTTTTGAAGATAGCTCTTTTATTTATAATATTTAGAACCTATGTGAGTATTTAAATAAATAAACATATTTTTTTTAAATTAGATTTATTTAAAAACTTGTTTTTGTTAGATATGGGTAATTTCTTTACCCTGTAAGTTACTGGAATGGTAATTCATCTTTGTAGTATATTTAAAATTAGATTTATTTAAAAACTTGTTTTTATTAGATATGGGTAATTTCTTTACCCTGTAAGTTACTGGAATGGTAATTTATCGTTGTAGTATATTTAAAATTTGATCTATTTAAAATTAGATTTATTTTAAACTTATTTTATTAGATATGGGTAATTTCATTACCCTGTAAGTCACTGTAATGGTAATTTATCTTTGTAGTATATTTAAAATTTGATTTATTTAAAATTAGATTTATTTAAAACTTGTTTTTATTAGATATGGATAATTTCATTACCCTGTAAGTTACTAATGGTAATTTATCTTTGTAGTATATTTAAAATTTGATTTATTTAAAATTAGATTTATTTAAAACTTGTCTTTATTAAATATGGGTAATTTCATTACCCTTGAGTTACTTACTGTAATGGTAATTTATCTTTGTAGTATATTTAAAATTTGATCTATTTAAAATTAGATTTATTTAAAACTTATTTTATTAGATATGGGTAATTTCATTACCCTGTAAGTCACTATAATGGTAATTTATCTTTGTAGTATATTTAAAATTTGATTTATTTAAAATTAGATTTATTTAAAACTTGTTTTAATCATATATGGGTAATTTATCTTTACATAGTATATTTAAAATTTGATTTATTTAAGACTTGATTTATTAGATATGGGTAATTTCATTACCCTATAAGTTACTAGAATGGTAATTCATCTTTGTAGTATATTTAAAACTCGACTCGTTTCAAGTGCATTTAAAATTAGATTTAATTACAAGCTTATTTAAAATTAAATTGATTTTCAAACATCTTCACTTTTAGATTTGTGACTCTGCATAAACTGTATATGGTAGATTTTAAATTAAAATTTATTTATTTTGAAGTCAACAAAGGTAAATGTCATACTTTTAATTAAATTTAATTTGCAGTAAAAATCAGGTTACATTTGAATTAAATTTATTAGTTTAAAATAACAGATATATAGGTTAAGTTTTAATCAATTTGAAGTAAACAAAAGTACAGGCTATGAATTTTAAATCAAAAGAAAATTGATGTTTTGAATACTATAGGTTTTCTCAAGTGCTTATCTATTTAAAATATATTATAAAGGAAATGCTTTTAATCATAGTGGATTATTTAATTATTTATTACATTATCTTTAATAAGTTTGGATTATGTTCACGTTCAAATAAGTGGGTATGTATAGTCCTTTTGAACATGTTTGGATATTTATTTTGGTTATACTTTGAGTGCTCGTTGGAATTGATTTCTTATGCATACTAGTGGTTCCATGTTGATCATACTTTCCTCTTGCTTTATTTCGCTTTTGAGGTAATCTTTATGTATAGACATGTTTTGGATAAGTTGGGAACTCGTAAATGCTTAAGCCACTCCCCTTTGATAAGATATGGGTGGTAGATTGTTAGGCTTCCAAAGGCGATGGGAAACCTATTTCGTGTGGAATCTTCCCATGATCAGACCTTTGTGTTCCATTGATCGTATTTCTATTTTGAGTTCGTGGGTGTACCATGTTCCATGATTTTCCTTGCCTTTGGTTATGATTATGAGCGAGATGGTTCATGCCTCACACGTGTATTTGTTTGGTGGCTTTTATGCATTGGTACACCCTTGTTGTTGTGAGTCTTGTTTCAAAACTGTTCGAAAGAGTCTCCTAATCAAGCAATGTTGTACTCATTGCATGTTGTTTTATGTCAGTGTTATAGTGTTATGTGTATGAAGAAAGTCGAGTCGTTCATTGGAAACTAATGGTTATATCCCATGTGGGTGAGTTGGAGCAACTCAAGTTGTCGAACTACGGTGCCTCTGCGAATTATATACGTAGGCAAGGCCATCAAGTGATGAGCCCCCGAGGCATTAGGTCGGGCCCCTAGGACTGTTCTTCTGAGTCTTGTTTGAGACTTGTCGTTTATTCTCGATAACGTAAAAACTACCATTGATTTATATAGCTTGTCTTAGTAATCATGTGCTAACTATCTTTGATCTTATGTGTGTGCCAAGTCATGTAGACCTTGTAGGTATAGGCATTGGGAGCAAGGACTTGTTGATAAAATAGAATGTAAGAGGTATGTTAAGCTGACCTAAGTAAGTAGACTCTATTGCCAAAGTTAGTAAATCACTTCTATCTTTCTTGTAACTTGTGTGATCATTGAATATAGCTATAAGTAGTGAATTGTGTTGTTGTTGTCTTATAAGTAAACACAAAAATTAAAATAAAATAAAATAAAATAAAAATTATTGCAAAATTAGCAAAGATGCTACAGTCTTGCCTGGTTGTTTAGTGTGTAAAATGTGGGCATGAGATTGGTCACTTTGTACCTTATTTTTCATTAATTTCTCATTCTAGTACTCAATGTACTTCTCCCATTGATATTAGGAAAAAAAAAATTAGGTGATGAACTAATGTATCTTTGATATGTTGTATCTGTGGAAATATGCTCTGTAGTTGTATTATGGAACTGTGAATTGAATTGCAATGAAATTATGTATCGTTTTCCACGCTTGTGATCATTAATAGTAGTGTGTCATCACTATGTGTTCTTGGTTGTTTAGTCTCTTCCTTTTGATAAAAGTTTATGATTTGCAATGGCCGTTTCGTGTACCCCAGAGGACGTGAATGATTTAGTAAATGCATAATTGCTTTTCGTGTAATGTGAGCACACATTTATTATATGCAATGTTCCGCAATGTTTCACTTAAAAAAAATAAAAATAAATAAATAAATAAATAAAAATTGTACGATGTTTGTTGTCCTTTGGGGTTCACACGGCGCGGCTTTACACATCATGATATTGTTCCTAGGAGGAGGGTTTTGAGGAGAACTACAAACTAAATTTTCTTGAAATTCTAAGGTTGGTTCTCATAAAAGGACTTCATCACAAATATGAGGATGATCAATGGTTGAATTTTCTTGCTCGAGAAGGTTTTTCTTAGGTGAAAGGGGATAACTAAGATTCTGATGACTCTCATTGGTTGTGTTTTCTAACATTAAAGCATCTTCCTTATAACTAGGGGAGATACTAGGAGAAGAACAAGTATATTTATCATGAGAATTTACAATGTCATGCCTTTTTTCTCGAATGTCTTCCAAAATAGGATAGATAGGGGAAGGATCATAAAGAGGGTTGTTGTAGACCAACACATCCTCATCATTTCTAATCTTATCTTCCTCAAGATTATCCTCACAATGGAAATTAGGTAAGGTGATGTTTAAGAATGTGTCTATGATTTCATCATCATGAATGTGTTAGTAAACTATCATGATTGTGATGCTAAAATATCTTCCCAAAGGGGATGAGGAGAAGGACAAACAAGATCATCATGATTGTCAATTATTGTGTCTTCTTTCGCCAAAATACCTTCATCACTAAAAGGAGAGGTATTAGGAGAAGCACAATTATGATCATCCTAAGTATCTATGTTTGTATGCTCTTCTATCACATTATCCACAAAAATAGGAGATATAGGAGGGGTGTAAATTTAAGGTTAACATTGTCATTTTCGCACTCTTGCACTTAGAGACTTTCACAACTAGGACATGCATTAAATGAATGATTAATATGTTTATGAACTAAATTTTTCTTTGCAAATTTGGAAAAAATTGAAACTAACATTTTGAAAGAACAATCTCAAAATGCAATGTAAAAGGCTTAAATGAAGTGCAATTTTTAGATGATAATTGACTGATTATGCTATGTAACAATATGAGAATGCAAACTTGAAATTGAAACCATGCATGAAATGAGCTAATTTAGACTAGATTTGGTGAAATGCATATTACAGAAATGTAGCCAACTAATATAGCTCAGAAATGGCACCAAACAGAAGCCTAAAAATAAGGTTTTTAGCTCTATAAAAGGCAGTTTCAGGGGTGAAAAGGGACTGATTCACCCAAGGTGGCGAATGAGTCTCAGTATAGACTTGTTTTAGAATAATCAGAATTTTTTGATGGATGTGGATGTTTTCTAAGTGCTATGATGTAGACCTAAATGAAAAATACAGAACTTTAGAAAATTTACATGAAATTAGATGCCAAAAATGCAACCTAAATGCACTTTTTATGAATGCAAAATTTGAAAGCTAGCATGCAAATTAATGAAAACCCTAATGCAAGATCAATTCAAGCTAGATGATGATGAAGGACTCCAAATTAGATAAGAAACTATTTGAAAAATAAAGTTCACCAAAATGTATAGTAGATTTTTGGCACCCACTTGCTTTCTAACGCTTCTAGGGGTTTTCACCTAAAAGGAGAAAGAAGGGCTAAAATATTATGTGTACATTCAAAGTTAATGCAATATGGATGGAATATGGATGTAATATACCTAGATGCAATGTTCAAATGCAAAAAATTAATAAGATTGATTGACTAATGAATAGAAACTAAAGGAAAACAAATTGTTTGAAAACACATTGTGTAATACAAAATCACCTAAAAATGAATAGTAAACTGCAACAGAAATGAATCAAACTGAAAGTGTGCACCTTGAATATGGATGAAGACTGCTAATGGATTCTACAATGCTGTTGATGCTTATTTTTAGGCTTGAAGGGACTCATTCACCATTCTGGGCGAATCTGTCCTAGTTCTACAAAATTATGTTGGAACATGTTTCTAATAAAAGGGTATCTAAAAATGTAGAAAACTCAAATTGACGTAGAAGTGGCACTCATTTGCCACTGATGGTGAATGAGTCCACTTTTGAATTTTTTAATATTCAAAGGTGCAATCTGGAGCTCTCGGTCTGTATTTTGGCTTTCTATAGTGTCTGCTTCTAAAAATCTGATTTCTGAACCTGAAAATGAGTTTTTGTTGATGTTTTGACTTGTTGAATGAAGAGAATACTTGAATAAGCTTGCAAATTTATCTCTAATGATTTCTAAGCTTCCAAGAGTCCTAAATCTGTAAACACACAAGAAGAGAAGAAGAAATGTTGAATGTTAGGGCATGGGAGTTTTCCTTGGTCAAACCCCTTTTAGGTAATTAAACCAAAATAGATAAATAATGTAATGAAACATGAAATAATGGAGTTGATTACCTTTCCATGATGTTTGATCTTGAAAGTCTGTAGCAAAACATGGATCTGCCCTTGAATGTCTAAAAATTGATACCTTGATGACTTGAAATGATAAAACCCTAAGATACTTGGCTTGAGATGGAATATTGGTGGATGAATGAATGACAAGAGATGTGAATTAGGGTTAAAATACTTATATTTATAGGAATTTCACCTATTTTACCCATTAATACCTCATCACAGGCTGGCATGAAGAAATAGTAAACTTAAATTTCACTTTTTTTCTCGCTCAAAGGTCAAAATTGGGTCGAATGGGACTCATTCACCACACATGGCAAAGGGGTCCCACCTAGATGGGACTGATTCACTATGCATGGTGAATGGGTTCCATAGGGGCCATTTTGACAACTAAGAGGCTAGGAGATAAGGATTTATAAAGTTTAAATTGCAACATTATTGGGTATTTTATCAATTCATGCCTTGGGATGCACAATGTAGGTTAATAGGAGCCTATTAGTGATGAGGTAAAGGTTAATTAGGGATTGGGACACAAAATCCAATGTGAAAGTGTGATTAAATACACTTTACAACACTAAAATGAGGTGCACATAGCCTAGGAAGGCACAAGAACCAATGTGAATGTTCAAGACACATTACAACACTAGTTTATACTTAAGTTTAATTAAAAAAACCTTCTAAATTGATGTGATAATGTTATTAAACACATTTTATAATGTTGAATTAGGAAAAATTGGGTTCATTAAGTCTAGAAAAGTGTGAAAGTATCTTACAACACTTTACAACACCTTTACAAGACATTGTTAAAAGCATGTTATTAAATTTTCAAGGGTCTAAGACCTAGTGTGGATGCATAAAATGCCTCACAACGCTTGAGACAAGGCCACATAAAGTCCAATTTATCATGAATTATTCCCATTTCAAGCAAAGGGTACCTTTTTCTACGGTGCACCATCTCTAAGATCTTCGGATCTTTTCCCAACAATGATACCTTTGTTTTGGAAATATTTCCTTAATGGAAGTGAAATCTTCAAGTAAGTATCCTATTATTCCTTTCAACTCTCTCCAACTATTGTGAAAGTCTTTCCTCATCAAATTCAAAGGAAATTTATAGATTGGCTCAAGTGATCTCCTCTTCCTTAGAAATTTTAGCAGCCTACAAAATTGGTGGCTCCTCCAAATTTTATTGCTTGTGGGTGGTGATCCTTTTAGTAACTATAATCTATTGCGACCTACATAAAATTTTGATTGGATGATATCTTAATAATGATCTCCAAAAAACTATTCACCATTTCTTTAAGTGCGACTTTTAATTTTTGTGCACATTTCTTTTCGGGATATGGAAACTTC
Organism: Sequoia sempervirens; assembly: GCA_007258455.2. NCBI lineage: Eukaryota > Viridiplantae > Streptophyta > Pinopsida > Cupressales > Cupressaceae > Sequoia > Sequoia sempervirens. The sequence continues at coordinate 47,250 of VDFB02006572.1, forward strand.
TTTAGTGAAACATGTTGGTGTTAACTAATCTAGGATTTTTCTTAATGAGATTTCAATCCCTCAATGTCCCATGATGATTTCAACCTTGCTTTGATAATCTTGGCACCCAAGATCTTCAACTTGTTTTGATACCACTATGATGGTGATGGATGAAGATGAATAAAATCATAAATAAAATCAATCACACAATATTGATTAACACAAACACATAATCTTTGAAAAATACTCTTGTATTAAACTTGATCAAAAACTACTTAAAAATTCATAGCTCTTGACTGCTACAACATTCTCATGATCACTTGATCATAGAAATGCTTTGATGTTACATCTCAACACCTTGATGCATAAACCATTACATGATGACTCATTATATAGAGGTCTTTGAGATTACAAAGATGATTCTTGATCATAGGCCGACTAGTTAAAAATTTAATCTTTTTCTCTTTTCATCCTTATCTCTTATATGCTCTAGAAAAATTCATTTAATTTTGTGTTTCTCATTTAATAATTGTGATCATTGGGACAAGATAAATTACAATACTCCAAAAATACTGTTGTTTTATTGAAAAAGGTATCCTAGGTCTAATACTTAGACCAATAACATTAATCCTTTTTCAAAGAACATTAAGATGCAAATTGGCAAGGGGATTAGGCTGAATTCCAACCTTGAACGTAAGTCAATCAACCTTAGATATGATCATTTAATGTCTTAGAAACTGATTAATATTGACTTCATTTTATTCACTTAATTAGACTATGTAACCTTGTTGAACACATTGGAACACTGAGAGGGGGGTGAATTAGTATACTTTCAAATTTCAAACTCAATCCTTAATTTCTAAAGCTAAGTTATATCATTAAAGCATTCAACTATTTCATGAAAACAAGAGAGAAGACAAGCATCCACACAAGAACATAGTTGACACTAGATTTACATGGAAAAATCCATAAGGGAAAAACCACAATTTGAAATATTGCTAGGAGGTACTTTCCTAATGTAGCCTCACAAGTAAATGATAATTAAAACATTGATTTAGGGCTACATACCAAGGAAGCTACAACTCCTTGTTTTTACAAATCTATTTTAGGGATACAACACAAGGAAGCTACAACTCCTTGATTGAAAACAATTGAAATATGACTGACTTTATGGCTTCAACCCATTGATAGTCATCAATTCTGCACATTAGATCTAAGCTGGATCTTATCATGCTCTGCTCATACACTTATACATCTTCACACACTTCTAGCATTCACTTCTCATCTATGATCTATATATATCATCTACATGCTTGCAAATACAAATTAAGTCAATCATTTAAATAAGAAATTATGAAAATTGTAGCATGTCGACCTACATATCCATTAGCAGTATACAAATATGGTAAAATATTATTTACATTACTCCCAAATGAGTCGACATGACCTGTTGGTGGGAATTAAAGTCTTGTACCTAGTAATTTATCTGACTAGGTAATTAGGAGACTTATTCACATGTTATGTTTACTTAGGATATAAGATTCTTTCTAGAAGTCTTAGTTGGATTTTCTAGAAGTCTTAATTGGATTTTCTAGAACTTATCTTATCTAGTTTTATACATCATTTCCTAGGTAGTTATTTTGTTAGTCATCCCATGTCATAGGATTAGACACATATCACAATCATGTTCAATTTTATTCCTCACCTTGCATATATAAGGAAGGTCATTGTACACATATGTAACATACTTCATACCTCATCATCACTTTGATAGGTCTTAATATCAAGAAAGCTCATATTATTACATACTCTCTTGTAGAAGGCTTTCATTATTTTTGCAGGTGGTCTTGGGTATTGACCTAATATTCAACTTTTACATGGTATCAGAGTCAAGCCTTTCAAAATCCTTATTTGATATGAGGGTTGAGCTATTACTAGTGAGAGATCTAAGCTATTTTTAGTAAAGTTGAGTATTCTTTTTCCTTCTACCATATGGCGAACCTAGAAATAAATAAAACTTGAAAAAATACAAGATTTGAGGTTGTCTCTGTATGTTTCCTTTCATGGAAAGTCAATTTTGGCTTTTGTTGGAAGAAATATAAGCTCATATTTGAGTTCAAGGCAGCTGATAAAGTCAAGATCGACTTTTATTTCGCCTAAATCTGACATTTTTGGCTAAAGTTATGATGGTTTGAAGATTTGCAAGATTTGGGAGTAGCAAATATTTTAGTGCATTTTCACCTGGATCTAACTTCACCATCATACTTAGAGGGTTCAAGAGATGAAGATCAATACATAACAAACTAGTTTTTAGTTTTAGCTATTCGTGAGGCAAACTTGTTTTACCTCGAAGGTTGTATACCCCCTCGGGTATAGGGTATGATTTGTAGAATAAAAAATAAAATATTTTTATATGTTCTTAATTGAATTTATTAAATTATTCAGGATATTTAATGTTCAAAATAGGATGCCATTTAATTGCGATCCTAAGTTACATTATTTATTTCATGTATCTCCTAAGTCCTTGGAAAGTGTTACCCAACACTAGGATTAGAAATAGATTAATATTTGATGAAATAATCATGTTAATTGACATTTGTAATTAATTCTAAATGTTAGGAGCATGTGAGGGTCTCCAATATGAGTTCCTAAATAATAGGGGCACATGGGGCACCCACATGGTATGTGACATTCACCTTGAGTTAAGTTAACTATTCAGAGTAAGAGATAACACTTCTGAATGCATGTAAAGATCCTAGGAGTTAGGGTTTTATGTTTGCATGCATGAAGTTCAGTTCAGTTCAGGTAAGGTCAAAATCAATTTAGCTAAGTTTAGTTTAGTTTAGTTTAGTTCAATTTAGTTTAGTTTAGTTTAGTTCAATTATGGTTTAGTTATCTTCAGTTAGTTTTAGTTGAATGCTAGTTGACTTTAGTTAACTTGGAATGCATGACTAATGACTTGAGTTGCATGATAGATAATAGAGACTACCTTTAGTTAATAGGGGATGAACATTCTTGCATGAATGGTGTTGAGAAATTTTTTAGTTAACAAGAAATAACTTGGACCCAACTTGGGTGCCCAAGTTGGCTGCTTGGAATTAATTCCTTTGCATGGTAAGATATTTTAGTAGGCTAAGTTAAGTGGGACCATTCTTGGGAACCTACTTTGAGGATGAAGCCTTGAAGATGTTTATAAAATAAAGGTTGGGTTGGCACTTCATTTTGGGATGCCCAAATGTATGAAGATGAGGATTTTACATTATTCTTCAAGGTTAAACTCTACTTGGAAGAGATAGGCGTACCTTTTAGGGATAGGGCTTGAGAATTGTACAATTGTAACTCAATTGGAGTTTACAAAGTTGATAAAATCCTATTTATTTCAAGCAAGTTGAAGAGAGTTATTATCAGTTTTATTGTAGGTTGTGAAGAAGATTTGGTGAAGGAAAATTTAGCATTCTCAAGCAAGAATTGGAGCTATTGTAATTTACTTCAGAGATTAAATAATAGATTAATTCTTGGTGGAGTTTTTTCCGGAAAGGGTTTCTCCATGGTATATGCTTGTGTAATATTTCTAATATCCTGTCTAATTCTTCTACAACTTTTTTCTTCATTCTACAAATGATAAAATGAATTAATCAGATAATTACCCACAAAGAATCTATAACAAAGGAAAGCATATTTAGATCAGCAATCTAAAAGTTTTGCAAAGTATTAAGCTAAGAAAACACGTCAATTTTCAACATTTGGTATCAGAGCTAAGGTTGGGTAGAGTATTGGGACGCCTTTCTCTTAAAATATTGGAGGAATTTTGGCTTACTGGGAGCTTTTATTATTTTTGTTATTGCTGATTTTGGAAAATAAGTTTGTTACAATGAGTTTGAATTCTCGTTTAGAAATTGAAAGGTTCAATGGATCTAATTATGAGATGTGGAAACTAAAAATGGAGGATCTCCTTGAAGAGAGAGATCAGTGGTTACCTATTGGTAATGAGACAAAGTCACCTACAACTATTTCAGATGAGGATTGGGCTAAGTTAGATAAGAAGGAAAGAGGAACAATTATATTATGTCTTGTTGATGTTGTTCTCTTGAATGTTTTAGAAGAAACTAAAACACATAAGTTGTGGAAGAGAATAGGTGAAATTTATCAAACTAAAAGTCTTACTAATAAGTTGTATCTGAAAAGAGAGTTGTACTCTTTAAAGATGAAAGAAGGTGATTTTGTTGCAAATAATTTGAATACTTTTAATTTGATTCTAAGTCGGTTAGCATATGTAGATGTAAAGCTAGAAGATGAAGATAAATGCATTTTGTTACTTTTTTATTTACTAGAGTCCTGGGAAAATATAATTGTTGCTATTAGTGGTAGTGGTGCAGATCCTAAGATGGACAATATAATTCCTACTTTCCTATCAAAGGAGATGAAGAGGAAGTCTAAAGAGGGAATCCAAGATGCCTTGTTTGTAAAAGGTAGGCCTGAGAAAAAGGAACCTAAGGGAGACAAGGAAGGAAATGGTAAGTCTAAAGGATGGTCTAAAACCTCTGGTAAGAGTAAGGTAATTTGTTGGAACTACGGGAAACCAAGACATGTGAAGAAGGATTGTAAGAACAAGAAAGAGATTTTTGATTCTTCTATAGAGTAGTCCTTAGATGACAATAATGATGCATTGGTTATTTTAGCTAATATTGTTTGTGATAACTCTTTGCGTCATGTTTTAGAGTGATCTTCATGGAGAGGATGGTAGTCATGATGCCATGTGTAACTCGGTACCATGGTTCAGTGGGAGTTGTGGGTAGTGACATGGATGCATCATTGGTAAGGCTATCTTCATGAGATTGGGGATATGGTTTTTTATTGGTTTAGAGTGGTTGCTATTATGTCATGGTTTACTCTTGATTCTACATTAGAGTTTGGCATATTACATGTTCTCTTGAGAGCAGGATGTATGCTATGGTGCATGTGATCTCCTAAGAGGAGATAGTTAGATCATGGATGTCATGTTTATGTTCAAGATTGGAGCTTTGACATTGATCTTGTGTAGTTCTCTTATGTATTGGGTACATTAATCATTTTCTTGATTACTTCATGATAGTGCTATGTTGCATTTGGAGTTTGGCATGGATTGGTTGGTTATAGGTCCTCATGGATACTTGGAGAATTAGGTGAGGCTTGAGTTCTCTTATGATTAGAGACATGTGTTGGAATGGTTACTAGCAAGAAAATTTTTTCCAAAAAAAAAAATACCAAGGAGCCTACACCTTGGTTGAACATGAGTTCAACACACTCAGTGGTTACACATGCCTTCGAAAATTCAGTTTGGTTATAGAGACTTGGGAAAGGTATTGGTTTTAATTGCAAATAAGTAAAACTTGAATGTGATACTCAGAGTGCTATGCGTTTAGCCAAAAAATCCTATGTATCATGCTCATACTAAGCATGTTGATATTCAGTATCACTTTGTGCTAGAAATGGTTGGAAGTGGGAAGGTATTAATTGAGAAAGTTGAAACTTTAAATAATGTTGCAGATTATCTTATGAAACTAGTTCCTACAGATATGTTCTCTTGATTTTAATCATTTCCTTGGAACTTCATGATTATGTAGGTTGCATTTGAAGGTAGCATGGATTGATTACTTGGTGCAGGAAGGCAATTGGCCTTGAGTCCTGTACTTGATTTAAAATTATTATTCCTTGTTTAGAATAATTGTAATGTATAATGTCAAGTGGGAGAATTTTGGGAATAGGATTCCATTTAATTGCAATCTTAAACATTATTTATTTCATGTATCTCCTAAGTCCTTGGAAACTGTTACCCAACACTAGGATTAGAAAAAGATTAATAATTGATGAAATAATCATGTTAATTGACATTTGTAATTAATTCTAAATGTTAGGAGCATGTGATGGCATCCAATATGAGTTCCTAAATAATAGGGGAACATGGGGTGCCCACATGGTAGGTGACACTCACCTTGAGTTTAGTTAACTATTCGGAGTAAGAGATAACACTTATGAATGCATGTAAAGATCATAGGAGTTAGGGTTTGATGTTTGCATGCATGAAGTTCAGCTCAGTTCAGTTAAAATCAGTTTAGTTTAGTTTAGTTTAGTTTAGAATTAGTTTAGTTTAGTTTAATTTAGTTTAGTTTAGTTTAGTTTAGTTTAGTTCTGTTTAGTTTAGTTATGGTTCAGTTATCTTCAATTAGTTTTAGTTGAATGCTAGTTGACTTCAGTTAACTTGGAATGCATGACTACTGACTTGAGTTGAATGACAGATAACAGAGACTACCTTCAGTTAACATGGGATGACTATTCTTGCATAAATGGTGTTGAGAAATGTTTTAGTTAACAAGAAATAACTTGGACCCAACTTGGGTGCCCAAGTTGGCTTCTTTGAATTAACTCCTTTGCATGGTAAGATATTTCAGAAGGCTAAGTTAACTGGGACCAGTCTTGGGCGTCTACTTTGAGGATGGAACCTTGAAGATATTTATAGAATAAAGGTTGAGTTGGCACTTCAGTTTGGGACGCCAAAATGCATGAAGATGAGGATTTGACATTGTTCTTCATGGTTAAACTCTACTTGGAAGAGATAGGCATACATTTTAGGGATAGGGCTTGAGCATTGTAATTGTAACTCAATTGGATTTTACAAAGTTGATCAAAGCCTATTTATCTCAAGCAAGTTGAAGAGAGTTATTATCAATTTTATTGCAGGTCGTGAAGAAGATTTGGTGAAGGAAAAAGTAGCATTCTCAAGCAATAATTGGAGCTATTGTAATCTACTTCAGAGATTGAATAATAGATTAATTCTTGGTGTTGTTTTTTCCTAAAAGGGTTTCTCCATGGTATATGCTTGTGTAATCTGTCTAATATCCTATCTAATTCTTCTACAACTTCTATCTTCATTCTACAAATTATAAAATGAATTAATTAGATAATCACCCACAAAGAATGTGTAACAAAGGAAAGCATATTTAGATCGACAATATTAAAGTTTTACAAAGTATTAAGCTAAGAAAACACCTCAGTTTTGAACATTTAAATTATATCAGACATTTTTTAAAATATTGGGTGCAATTATTATATTTTTTGTGGTATTTTTGTAAGGAATATTGATAGATAATATTGTCTATGATGATGAAAGTGTACGGGGTTAACACCATCCATTGTCATTGTCATTTGGTCTGTATCTCTCATTGTCTGTCTTTTATTGATATTCCACAGGTTTTTATATTATACACTTTTTTTTTTTAAATTTCCAACCATCCCATTTTTACTAGTCATTGTCACTTGTCAAATTAGTGGTTTATTCATCGCATGGTTGGCTTGTCTTTCATTCGGCAGAGTTTTTTATTAATTAAAAAAATTGTATTAAAAGTTTTATATTTACCAAACACCCAGAAGTTTTTAATCTTTTAGCAAGGCTAGCAGGGGGGTTGGTGATGCGCCCCACTTGTCACCCTTTCTCCTCCCACCTGCCACCCAAAGGGAAAGTAGTGCCTTATTTTTTCACCCTAGCAAGCCAAAGGTCCTATGGAGAACCTAGTTTAAGTGCCTAGAGCTCAAATTTTGTGCCAAGTTAGTCAACCCAAGTCTCGATTTTCCCCCCAAGTACCCAAAAAATAACCCTTTTTTGAATTTTGCATAACTTTTCACCACGTTATCAAAATTTTGCTAACAAGATATAGGGGGAAAGCGCTTTACTAGTACTCAGTAGTGATGGAGTTATTTTTCCTACAGTTTTCATCAGGTACAAATTATTCACAAATGAAGTTAGATATACCCTTTCAACCTCTGAGCTCATAAATTTTTACCAACATCTATGATTTTGGTGATTGAAGTTGGATTTGGAAGATATTGAGGAGCTCTTTCATTTGGCTTTGGTAAGTTTTTCAAATTCAGCCCCAAGTGTGAGATATTTAGAATTTTGCAGATTTCCTTTTATCTTCAAAACTTGGACATCCTGACTCCTGGAGAGGTTCTATTTGTGGGGGGGGTTTATTTTCAATTGTATTATTAGACCTGGGATGTTTCATATCAGTTTGTATTAGATATTTTCCTTTTTTGCACTCTTGGTACTTGTTGACCTAATGGCTGAACTAGGATTTGAAGTTTTGACTCCTCATAACTATCATACATGGAAGGTAATAATGCAAATATTTCATTGTTCAAAGGGTTTGTGGTCCACTTTGAGTGATCATCAACTTGATTTTGTAAGAGAATATGAAGGATTTTCTCCAGGAATAAATGTGATGAAGCTATGGCTTTAATTGGAATGCATGTTTCAGATAGTTTACTCTTTCGTATTGAGGAATGCACAACTCCTAAGTAGGTATGAGATAAGTACAAGGATCTATTTGATTTGGTTAGTGAGGTATGTGCCATGCAATTTGAGGCTGAATTGCCTTCACTTTCTATAGATGCATTTTCCACCATTGAATACTAGTTGGTACAATTAAAATCACTAAGATCTCAATTGGTATGATGTGACAAGCATAAAAATGATAGAGAGTGCATATTTTTTATTTTTTCTAAGTTGAAAGATTCATTTGCATACTTTTCTACTTCCTTCTATGCTACAATGGATGGTTTAGGTGTTTCTTTTGTAATACCCTCTTTTGAGATATTTTGTGATAGGTTGACTAGAGAACAAATAAAACTTAGTCAACTTGATACATATACTAAGAATCATGCTTTGAGGACATCATCATCTAAGGAGAAAGGAAATAAAAATTTAAAACCTAGGGCAGAACCTAAAGAACCTCACACCTCTTCTAAAGAGGAAAAACCTAAGAAGGAGAATACTAAATGTGGTTATTGTAAAAAAATAGGGCATGGTGAACACACTTGTTACAAGAAAGAATAATATGAAATGAGGAGGCAACTCTTAAAGGAACATAACATTTCTTTGTCTTCAATGGTTTTGGAGATACTTCATTAGGGGGGGCTATGTAGTCTCTTTCTTTCCCTCTTATGGGGAGATTTTGTAATGTGTATAGGTGATGAATAGTGTTCTTGGGGGGTATCATGGAGTCCTCCATCCTTCCTCACATGATTTGTTTATTTTCTCTCTTTTGGAGAGGATTTTTGTCCCACTGCGTTTTCTCCTTTTCTCTAGTTGTGAAAGATTTATTTTGCATAATTTATGCATGGGTACCTAACATGTCCTAGTAGTTGAGACCTATCCTTACATATTTTTTGCATAATTTGCATAATGGATATGTGCAGGATCATGATGGGTCAAAAAGTGGCAATATGATGGGTATGTGTAGGGTATGTGGCTAACAACTTTTTTTTACCCAAAATTGATGAAACAAAAAGGGTTTTTAAAGGTGATTCTCAACTTTCCACCAATATAAATTATGCTTTACTTTGAATTTAATAAATAATTATTATTCATTTTCTATTTGAATTATGACTAAAGTCCTAATTGATTGGCTGATTGAAAAAAATCTATAGCTTTCAAATGATATCATATTTTTTGAATCAGAAACATGTGTCACATTATATGCTTCGCATACTAGAGTATTTTAAAAAAATGAATTTCATGAAGTTTGACCAAGTTAAGGTGGTCAGACATATGAATTTTTTATGTTTTTTAAAATTTGTAATAAAAAATTCATAATTAATTATTTAATTGGAAAAAAATTACAAAAAAATATGCATCACATTGGGACATGAGTCCTATACTTATATCTAAAATATTATAAAAAAAATATTATCATTTTATTGTGGTTAGGGTGGTCAGACAGACACCTACTTCTTATTTTTCCTTGAAATTTAAGTACTATTGCATTGAAATTTCAAATTTTCACCAAATAGATTTTTTTTAAATAAACCTAGTAGCTTAGAAAATACATTCAATTTTCTACAAATTCTATTCTTACATATTTTTGAAATAATATAGATAACTTATTCAAATTTTTACGTCAAGTTGCCTAACTTGATTTTTTTGATTTTTTTGCCACTTAAGGGCCTATTTTTCCATGATGATCCTGCATATACCCTAATAATATTCTTCCTAAGTTGCAATTAAGGGGGGTTGTTGCTATGAATTAAATTATTGTGCTTAGATATTTATCTCACTAGGTAATTAGGGGATTTATTAAAACATGTTTTTGATTAGGGATTAAATAGGTTTTGATGGGACTCAAAACCTAGAACATAATGGTTTAAAAGGGAACCGCCAAGCTATCAAAGAAAACTAGGTTGCACAAAAGATAAAACATAAACCATCAAAAGCCCAACCACATCCTCTAAAATATAGACATGACAACACATGCTACAACAAACACACAAGCAAGGGCTTGAAACCCTTTTACAACCTGGTTTTGATCGGGACTAGAAAACCATAGATATACAAAGAACCTGCTTGCATCTTCCGGGAAACAACAAACCAACTACTGATGGATGACACCACTGAGCCAAGAAAGAAAACCTACTTAATGGTCTAAACCACCATCAAACCCCTAAGCAAAAATTTCTGCAAGTCCAATAACCCCACCTTAATAGGGGAGATGGAGAGCACAACAAACCACTGGACACAAACCCACTGCTCAAACCAGGAGGCCACCTCAATAGGAGGGAGCTCCCCTCGATTGGAGAGAATGATATTACCACCAAGTCCACTACCTTCAGAAGACTCCAATACCTTCAGCCTCCACTTCAATAGGAGAAGCATCCACCTCAGTAGGATCAACAACTGAGGAAGCCAGAGACAATCACCTCCTAACTCCACCTCCATATGAGTTGAATCTACCTCCATAGGATCCAGGAAGAAGACCAAGGCATCAACAAAACAAGAATCCATACCACCCTTTGGAAAACCCTAGTAAGAGGCCAACACGTGCAAACAACAAGCCTCAAAAGAAAACTACTGAGCCTGAAAGGGTTCAACCCAATGGGACAAAAAGAGAAACTAAGAAAACCACCCAGCCTGCAGCAAGAATGGAGAAGCCAAATAACCCAAATCATCCATGGAAAACTCAAGTAGAAAAAAATCTAACAAACCACTCTGCTTTAGCACAAAGGTAGCAGAGACAAAATCCAACTCCAAGAGTAACTAGGCTTTGGACATAGCACACAACTGGGCCCAAAGATAACACCATTTAAGCATAACCCAACCAGTTGCAAAAAAACTAGAATCTGTACACAAAAGACCCAAAGCAAGGAGAGAACCAAACCAAAGGATAGAAGAAAACTAGGCCCAAAAAGGACAAGTTAGCCCCCACAAGAAGGACACTAAGAGACAGCCAAACCATAAAGCTCCCATGCTACCCCAACACATTGTTCAAGGCCAAAGATAGGCCAAATCTCCACAAAGCCAACCCAAAGAAAGCACCACCAGTCCACAAAAGGGGAAGGGTGATCCCACAGAGTTGGTTTACAATTTCTGGGAGATTCTATTTTTTGTTGAAATCACATATTTTTAGAAAATATAATGATTTAAGCCTTAAAGAGTTCCATTTAAAGTATTCCAATTGAAGAGGGTTTGATCAAACTACCTTAGATCAAACCACCTTGGATAGAACCGTGCTAGTTTTAAACCATACCTATAACAGAGTTTCCTTTACACCTATCAAAATGCTGATAAAAACCACTTTTGATTTACCTTTTGGGGGATCAAATGAATTCATTTAATTTTTATTTGTTTAATATGTATTCCTTATTATAAGCTTCCCAAAAAGTATAATTTTAAATAAATTTAATTTAATTTTTATATTTATTTTTTATTTCTTGTGTATGTAGTTTTTTTACCAAAAATTAAGCTCTTTGTTCTGCACATTTGGAAAAATAGAAGATTATTAAAAACAAAAATTGAAAAATATGAGTGCACTAGATATTGAAGCCCTTGATCCAACAAAAAAAAATTGAATTTTGATACATACAAAAAAAGTTATTTGTTATACAGTCCGCCTATGTCTGAATTGTAATTGGTTTGACTTCGAAACTTGATTAAGGAGAAAATATTCAATAAAACACTATGAAACTAATTGGAAGCACTAGATATCATAGTAAAAAATCTAAATTTGAAAAAAATAGAATTTATCCTTCATGGAAAAAAAGTTGTGTTATACGGTGAACGTCACTCCTTAAAAATGGTGTTTACTGAAAAAACTAGTTTTCGAAGGAGATAAAAAAAGTACAATCTGATTCCAAAATTTTTGAAAAAAATATATTTAGAATCTACAGAAAAAATGTCACAAATCATTGGTTTGCAATATCTTCAAATTCCTCACAGTTTAGCTGCTATAGGTGCCCGAAAGTGAAGATTGAGTTAGAAAAAATTAGTTCAATGTCCAGTTTGGCCAAAAATTGTAAACCAGTCTTATGGGATCACATGGAACCAAGAGAACCTACAAACACAAGGAAATAAAAAACCACCACAACACCACCAGAAGGACATCAAAAATAGGCAAAGGGAAACCCAAAAGAAAGCAGTTAGAAAATAGGCTAGCATAAAAATCCCCCAAGCCATCTCATTACACCGAATAGGACCAAAAATAGGCCAGTCCTCCAACCAAACCACCTCACAAGAACCCTCACAGCCACAAACGCCCGAAGTCCTCCAAGCAATGCCTAGGAAGCAACAAGCACAAACAAGAAGAGAATGGACACACTAGCCACACACTCTCCCCACAAGCTCCTCCAAATAGAAAAGGGGTAAGAGGCAAACCCTGAAACACCAAAAGTACATGCAAACCCCATAGAAGGGAATTTTCACTAGCCAAAGTAGCAAGATCTCCACAGTCAACAAAAAAATGTAACAACACAAGGGATAGCAGATTTCCAGGTCCAAGAAAACCACCAGCAGCGAAAACCTCAGTAGTAACAATAAAACCATCCTTAGAAGTCAAAATACTGAGGAGCCGGAGAAACCAGAGGAAGCCCCGATGGGAAACAAAAGCCAAGAGGAAACACCCAAAGTAGGCCACAAAAAAGGAAGACCTTGCGGCCTGCACTAAATGAGGCACCAAGAGCACAACAATAGTAAAACGATAGGAGAAAAGCTTCCCCCACACCCAAAAAGGCTCCCAAAAATCCATGAGCAGGTCCAAAAAAGGCCGTAGGAGTAGCTCCCTCCATGCCTCAACATCATCCTCATCATTGTTAGAGCCTTCCCCTACCGATTCTTTAGAAGAATTTAAACCGCTCCTCTTCCTGCCCGACGACATCCTAGGAGAACCCAGTTGTTTCCTAGATCTTTCTTTTTACTAATCGGACATATTAACATGTTAAGTCTATGTAGGATATAAGATTCTATGTATAAGTCTTAGTTGGCTTTTCTAGAACTTATCTTAACTAGCTTTACATGCATCACTTCCTAGGTAGTTATTTTGTTAGTCATATCATGTCATAGGATTAAGAAACATTTCACAATCATGTTCAATCCTATTCCTCACCTTTCCTATATAAGGAAAGTCATTGTACACATATGTAATGTGATACCCCTCAATATTTTGGACATTGACTCTATTCATATAGACTAGGGATGACTCATTGCTCAGTTTATATGATTTGGATGATGTTTATGTTATGATGATTTACTCTATGAAATAATGCTTTGAGTAACTTATATGTTATGTTAATGATTTTGTTTCCATCTTGATCAGTTATCTATCGATACTAACCTTGGTACTAACACTTTTTGTTAGACTATGGGATATGATGTATTATGTCGTATGTGTTTGATCTTGATTGTGGTGAGAGGGGATGATGTCTCATCACTCTCTTTAGGGAAACATGAGATGTCATGATTTCCCTTCACCGGTGCACGCGTACATGTTTATATGTTATATGTTATATTGTGTATGCATTCATCTATGATGCAGGGTTGCAAGTATAGGGCATCGAATCCACCTGGTCCCATAGGTTTAAGCATGCCTACCCAATTCTGATGGAGGTTGTGGGAGATAGCATATTGGTCTGTTGTTCCTACCTTAACCCTTTTTGCTGAATATTAGAGCAATAAGCTTAGTCTGTGTCCACCCGATTGGTTGGCCATTTAGGAAATTTAGTGTTCTTGATTAAGCATGCTGGATTTATGTTATGATGATTTCCTCTTTATGTCGGTTGTTTTGTGGATAATTAACTTATTAATTCTGTAGATTTTTTTTATTAATAAATAATAATTTAATCTATGTACTTAATCATTTATGTTTAATAACTAAATAATTTAATAAAGAATTTAATTAACTTCAATGTCCAAATTTTATGGTCTATGTAAATCAAAATAAATAATTAAATTCAATTTATAATGTTTTAACTAAATTGATTTATATAAACGTTATAATGTAAATTAAGTAATTAACTAATTTAACCTTATATTATTATTATGTTTTGTTTAATTTAATTCTTGGTTAAAATTGAGGGTGGTTACAGAGAGGTTTTATTTTTGGTTTCCTGGAGGCATTCAAAGGGGAGTTCTTCTGTGTTGATTTTGGTATTGGTTTTTTTGGGGAAAATTTTTGGAGGTAGGCATTTTAATTTTTACTCCATAAATTTCATTTGAACAAAATATTTCTCTATGTAATCCTTGTATTATTTTTCTGAGTGATAATTATGTGAGGCAAGTATTTTATTATTTTATATTGTGAAAGATTTATGTTTATTTGCAATTCTCCCAGCATTTCCTTTGCTCAATTTCACCTGTATTTTTATTGTTGCGAATCATTATTTTCCCTCTAATATTATTTCCGTATTATTACTGTTCCATAATATTAATTTTGGTTCCTGTAATGCTATCTATTTATTTGTATTGTGTTGGCTAGTGGGCTACTATTTAATTCCTTTTCATTTATTTTTATTTATACTTGTGGGGTATTATTTAATTCTCATTATTTTTTTCTTTTTATTTTTATTTATGCTACTTGGTGGGGGTACTAAATTCTTTTTATTTATGTTGGCTCTGGGGAGGTACACCCACAACCATGGGAAAATTAAATGAAAAAAAATTGTTTTATTATATGTAACCTTAATACATTATAATTAGCCGATAGGCTATTTTGTTTGAAGTTTCCGCGAGGAATTTCATCAGCCCAGCCGTGAATTGGATTTGCTAGCGCATCGGAGATGTGTCGGCCAATGGTGATTAGATTGGGTTTTTTTTTGGTGATGTGGAGCTTGGGATTGACATGGGTTGGTGGTGGTGGAGTTGGTGAGCTCGATATGTGGAAGCTGAACCGTAAGTGTTTTCTCGTAGGAATGTTTATTCATTTTGTCGTTGTATGGTGGGGGCAAATGGAGTAAATACGAGAAGATGAAGTAAATGCAATATGAGTGTTGCAGTGTGGGAAAGTATACTTTGTTTAAGTTGTATTGTCAAAACATCCATTGCAGTGTTGGTTTCATACAAGACTATTTCCGTGGTCGATTTCATAGCAGATTTGAGGGTTTTAAACTATTGTTCTTCGCAATCTGTAAATCATTTTACATGGGTGTTTTGCATAAATGATTTATTGATTGTTTATGTTAAAAATATTGTTCTTTGGAATTTTTAAGTCATTTTACATGGGTGTTGCAGTGTGGGAAAGTAAAATTTGAAATGTAGGAGAAAATATATTGATTAAGTTGCATTGTTGAAAGAGCCATTGTGGTGTTGGTTTGATAGCAGACTATTCTAAAAATTGTTAGCTTCGGTTTTGTGGTTCGTTTGATAGGAGAATATTGTAAAAATCGACGGCTTCAACTCCATTTTATAGGACATTGGAGGGTTCTAAAACTATTTTTCTATGCAATCTGTAAGTCATTTTACATGGGTGTTTTGCATAAATGATTTATTTATTGTTTATGTTAAAACTGTTGTTGTTCAGAATCTGTAATTCATTTTACATGTGTGTTTAGCATTATCATTTTGTACACTTAAATATTCTTTCTTTCATCTAAAAATATGGTTAGGGTTAGTAATTTTTCTGTCCCTTGTTTATTGTTTGTTGTTATCTCTATGCATCTTTGTCCTTTATTTGGTCAAAAAATATGGTTAGGGTTAGTAATTTTATCGCCCTACGTTTGTTGTTTTGGTTATCTCTATGCATCTTTGTTGTTATAGCCATTGACATAGGACCAATTAGAGATTCACATAGGAGTGATTGCATAAATATATGGCCTTATACCCATCACCATAGGAGCAATTGTAGTTAAATCTTGTTTTTTTGGTAAAAAAATATGGTCAGGATTAGTGGTTTAATCGCCCTCCATTTATTGTTTTAGTTATTTCTGTGCATCTTTGTTGTTACACCCATTAAGATAGGACCAATTGCAAATTAAGATAGGAGTGATTGCATATGTATATATGTAGAGGTTTAGTGTGAAAATAGAAACATGTTGGAGATAGAATTAGTTTGGTGGGTGTTAAGTGTTATTCTTTGTAATATCTCTTTTATCTGTTTAATTTATTTGTTTGAAGTTTTCGACGGGATTTTCTGTCAGCTGAGCCATGAATAGGATTTGTCTTGTAATAGCTCTTTTACAATTTCTCTATTTGTCTAGAATATTTAGTGCCAAGAAATGTAGCTCAAATTTTTGATTGGGTGTGTGGCATTATAGGAATTTTGTACAGGTTATTTCTACTCATTGAACTACAATTGCTCCTATGGTAATGGATGCAATGCCAAATATGCGCACAGATAACCACAAACAATAAATGAAAGATTCAAAGAGATAACTAAAATAATAAACAAAGGGTGAAAAAACAATTGCTGCTATGTTAATATGCAATTGCTCTTGTATGAATATGTTTGGTTTTGGTTTTCAATCATCTGTGATTTACGTATGATTCTTAAGTGTTTTTCTAATAGTTGTTTTAGAATTTTCCTATTTTCTCTGCAAAAGACCTATTAGGAAAATAGTTAAGAATCATAGGAAAATGATAGATACTGGAAAACTGACATTAAATAGAACTTTAAAATATGGAGAATAGGACATGAAAACTATGATAATGAACAGTTTTGTATGGGGAAGTGGAAAAAATAATATCATCAAGAACAATTTGTTATGGAGAGGTTCAAACAATTGAGAAAAAAAGAATATCATAAAACATATTGGTACAAGACAAAAAGAAAAATTGGAAAAGAGCTATTGGGAAAACACTTAAGAATCATAGCTACCTTGCCAATTCAAAATTCAAGCTACATTATTCCTCACTAAATATTATAGAAAAAATAGAGAAATTGTAAAACAACTATGAGCAACTAAGAAAAGGAATATCATGAAGAACAGTTTGTTGTGGGGAAGATGAAAAATATATGGAAGAAAGAATATAATGAAACATATTGATATAAGAGACTGCCATCCCACGTAATTAGCAAGCTTGACCCCTTACATAAACAGACCTAGGTAGTTTGTTCTAGGGAGCTTCAAGCAGATCAAGAAAAAAAGAATATCATGAAACATATTGATACAAGATTCAAGCTATGTTCTTTGTTAATAAATATTGAAGACAAATAGAGAAATTGTATAAGAGGTGTTAGAATAACAATTATTTACTACAAGTTGTTTTACATGGGTATTTTGCATAAATGATTTGTGTATAGTATTTAATGCCAAGCAATGTAGGTCGAATTTACAATTAAGCCTATGGTGATATATGCATTTTCCACAAATTGTAGCATCATATAATTCTTGTCATAGCCTAAAGAAAATACTTATCGTGATAAAGAACTGGGTTTGGATAATTGTTTTGCCATACTAAAAAGATATGTGTATAAGTGTGGAGGGAAAAATAGTTTGGTGGCTTTTAAGTGTTATTCTAATATCTCTTTGAACTGTTCAATTGTATATTTCTAATTTGAGAAAAAAGGAATATCATGAAACATGGGTATGTTAGAATGGCAATTATTTGCTACAAGTAGTTTCACATGGGTATGTTGCATAAATGGTTTCTCTATAATATTTAATGGCAAGCAATCTAGCTCAAATTTACAATTGTAAAGCAGAAACATGTTGGAGATAAAATTAGTTTGGTGGGTGTTAAGTGTTATTCTCTGTAATATCTCTTTTATCTATTCAATTTGTTTGTTTGAATTTTTTGATGGGATTTTCTGTATGCCGAGCTGTGAATAGGATTTTTCCTGTAATAGCTCTTTTACAATTTCTCTATTTGTCTAGAATATTTAGTGCCAGGTAATGTAGCTCAAATTTTTGATTGGGTGTGTGGCATTATAGGCATTTTGTATAGGTTATTGCCACTCATTGAACTACATTTTCTCCTATGGTAATGCTTGCAATGCCAAAGATACACACATATAACCACAAACAATAAACAAAAGATTCATAGAGATAAATAAAACAATAAACAAAGGGTGAAAAGATAATTGCTCCTATGGTAATGTGCAATTTCTCTTATATGAATATGTTTGGTGTGGTTTTTTTTATCATCTATGATTTACGTATGATTTTTAGGTGTTTTTCTAATAGTTGTTTTACAATTTTCCTATTTTCTCTACAAAAGACCTATTAGGAAAACAATTAACAATCACAAGAAAACGATAGATACTGGAAAACCCACATTAAATAGAACTTTAAAATATGGAGAATAGAACAGGAAAACTATGATAATGAACAGTTTCGTATGGGGAAATGGAAAAAAGAATATCATGAAGAACAGTTTGTTATGGAGAGGTTCAAATAGTTGAGGAAACAAGAATATCATAAAACATATTGGTACAAGAAAAAAAACGAAATTGGAAAAGAGCTATTAGGAAACACTTAAGAATCATAGTTGTCTTGCCAAATCAAAATTGAGCTACATTATTCCCCACTAAATATTATAGACAAAATAGGGAAATTGTAAAACAACTATGGGAACTGAGAAAAAGAATATCATGAAGAATAGGTTGTTGTGGGGAAGTTGAAAAAGATGAGGAAGAAAGAATATAATGAAACATATTGATATAACATACTTCAATCCCATGTAATTAGCAAGCTTGGCCCCTTGCATAAATAGACCTGGGCAATTTGTTCCAGGGAGCTTCAAGCAGATCAGGAAAAAAAGAATATCATGAAACATATTGATACAAGATTCAAACTATGTTCTTTGTTAATAAATATTGAAGACAAATAGAGAAATTGTATAAGAGGTGTTAGAATAATAATAATTTTCTACAAGTTGTTTTACATGGGTATTTTGCATAAATTATTTGTGTATAATATTTAATGCCAAGAAATGTATGTTGAATTTACAATTAAGCCTGTGGCACTATATGCATTTTCGAGAGATTGTTGCATCATATAATTGTTGTCATAGCCTAAATAAAACAGGTATTGTGATAAAGAACTAGGTTTAGATAATTGTTTTGCCAGGTTGAAAAGATATGTGTATAAGTGTGGAGGGAAAATTAGTTTGGTGTCTTTTCAGTGTTATTCTAATAGCTCTTTTATCTGTTCAACTGTATATTTTTAATTTGAGAAAAAAGGAATATCATGAAACTTATTGGTATAAGAGAACAAGCGAAATTGGAAAAGAGCTATTAGGAAAACACTTAAGAATCATAGGAAAATGACATATGTTCTAGAACCCACATTAAATAGAAGTTTAAAATTTGGAGAATAGAACAGTCAAAATATGATAATGAACAATTTGTTATGGGAAAATGGAAAAAAGAATACGATGAAGCAGAGTTTGTTGTGGGGAAGTTGAAATGGATGAGGAACAAAGAATATAATGAGACATATTGATATAAGACATTGCCAGCCCATGTAATTACCAAGCTCCAAACCTTACATAAATAGACCTAGGTAGTTTGTTTTAAGGAGCTTCAAGAAGATTAGGAAAAAAAGAATATAATGAAACATATTGATACAAGATTCGAGCTATGTTCTTTGTTAATAAACATTGAAGAGAAATAGAGAAATTGTATAGGAGGTGTTAGAATGATAATTATTTACTACAAGTCGTTTCACATGGGTATGTTGCATAAATGATTTCTCTATAATATTTAATGGCAAGCAATGTAGCTCAAATTTACAATTAAGCCTGTGGCATTAAACACATTTTTTCAGATATTTTTGCATCATATAATTATTGTGATGGCCTAGAGAAAATAGGTAGGGTGATAAAGAACTAGGTTTAAATAATTGATTTGGAAACTTGAAAAGATATATGTATAAGCATGGAGAAAAAAATAGTTTTGTGGCTTTTAAGTGTTATTCTAATGGCTCTTTTATCTGTTCATATTTATATTTTTAGTTGATAGGATATTTGTTTGAAGTTTTCACTAGGATTTTCATTAGCTCAGTCGTGAATAGGATTTTTTGTCTAATAGCTCTTTTACAATTTCTTTATTTGTTTGTAATATTTACTAGAAGACAAGCTAGTTCAAATTTATGTCTCTATATATGTATTGAATTCCTCGTTTGATGTTTTAAAAAACACATATAGGAAGAAATATATATTGATATATACAGACCAAGACTACTTTGTCTCATTTGAGAATGCAACAACAATTTATATATGCACATGTATATCTAAATAGCTGTGTATGCTATCTTTATTTGTATTTAGGTAGACTTTGATTTGAAAAGAGTTAAAACTAGCATATATAAGTATTATTTAGCTTGTGAGAAAATTCCTATAATACAACCATAGCATTAAATGATATAGCATTGAGATGTTAATAACAGAGTATTTAATGGTGCAGTATGTGTAAGATGTTCATAAGAAATGTGTAAAATTGATTCCTCCTTGGCAGTGAATGCCCCTATTCAAATCGAATACATTCAAAAAGCACCGAAAACAATGTAGCTTGCATTAGCTTGTTGCTGCCATCTTGATTGCCATTGTCCAAGAAACACAAACAATCATTTCCCATTTTGATTTAGTGTTCGAAGGTGGCTAGGATTCCCCCTGTGGTGTATATATTTTAATAAGCTATGAAGTTAAAAACATGTTGTTGGTTTGCATAACTTTTTCCCTTTGCCTTCCCTTCGCTTTGCATGCTATGTAGATCCCCCTTGGAGCCAATATTGTACATATTTTCCGTTGTAACCATTGAAATAGGAGAAATTGTAGATCAATAACTCCTCCCCTTGAAATTTATGAAGACCACAAACATCTAGACTGGATTTTCCCTCAATTAATTGGCTGAGAAGGCTACGAATTCAAACCTTTTGTTCCCTATAGTAATTCCTTACTTTGGAGTGGACAATATCCTATAGGAAAAAAAAAGATTGAATTTGTACCCTTCTTAACAAGACAATTGATGGAAAATTCACTCTTGATGTTTGCTCTCTTCATAAATTTCAAGGGGAGGAGTTACATAGTGAGGAAAAAGTATGGTATACACATCTATTTAGATATAGCAGTGTGTATATAAATAGGTGTATACATGTGTACATATGGATATATATATTTGGTTATATGTATGTGTTTTTAAATGTGGAGACAAAGGGGAGATTCAATGCATATATGTACTTAATAATTTTTAGTCTTATTGGTGTATAGCTTATTGTTTTGTTAAGAAAGGGTGAAAGAAACAACTAGTAACATATACAAATATCTTTGTATAGCTATATGTAGAAATATAGAAAAATAATAAAAAACTGCATGGATACATATATAAGCAACCTCAAAGATAAACAAATACATTTAGGGGTATATCAATATGAATTTTTCATTTTTATTCTTGTTGATGTATCCCCTAGTGTTTTGATAGTATTAAAAGTGCATTTCTATTCTTGTTCTTGTATCCCATGTTGTTTGTTCAGTTTTAGAAGTGGAATGGTTATAGATTGATATTTCTAAGTTATCCACCAATTTCCATTGGGATGTTGCAATACATTAATCTTTTATTTTTATTGTGAAATAGAGCTGTGAATTAGTCAACTCAAATTGTAACATATTTTTCTCTAAAAAAAGTTCCCAGAACTATGTCTATGGAACTGGGTTTTGTGGATGGGTCTCTAGAGTCTCCCAATATTGATTTTTTGATATTTTCCACAGTTCCCATTGTGGATTCCGGCTATGAGGGCATGAACCATTGGCCTTCAGATCTTGATTCTGTAAGTATAAATTTCCTTTTTGTTATACCTGTTGCAAATTGGGTGTAATTGTGTCCAGTTTTCTTCGCTTTAAGGTGTATACACACATGGGTGGACCCGACAAAGCATATAGATGTGTAGGGAGAAATGGATTGATATTTTCCAACATATAAAAACATCCCCTTCATGTATATGTATATGTGTATGTCTATGTATGTGTATATGTATGTGTATATGTATATGTATATGTATATGTATATGTATATGTATATGTATATGTATATGTTGTGTATGTGCATGTGTATCCATATAGATATGCATATGTATATGCATATGTATATGTACATGTCTTGGTTGGTAGTGACTTGACCTAGTTTTTTAATGGTGACATAGAGCTTTGTGATTACATCGGTTGGTGGTGGTGGAGTTGGTGACCTTGATATGCCGAGGGTTAGTGGTGAGTGTTTTCCCACATGAGGGTTAATGCATCTTGTCGTTGTTGTATGTGTATATGTTTATGTGTATGTATATGTATGTATATGCATATGTATATGTATGTGTATGCATATATGCATATGCATATGTATATGTATATGTATATGTATATGTATATGTATATGTATATGTATATGTATATGTATATGTATGTGTATGTGTATGTATATGCATATGTATATGCGGAAGCTAAATGGTAAGTGTTTTCTCACACAAGTGTTAATGCATCCTATCACTATTGTGCGGTGGTGGTGGTTGAAGTAAATGCAATATTCAATGTTGTAGTGTGGGAAAGTATACTTTGATTAAGTTGTATTGTTGAAAGAGTAGAATATGATAGATCACATATGAAGACAAAAAATTACCCCCTACTTTGTTATTGTGTGATGTGTGATGGAATTCCATGGAATTTTGCGTGGGTGTTCCATAATGTCTTTCGTCATTGTATTATTTTAAACGGGGGATATAAAAATAGGGAAATAGTTGAAATGATTGACACAAAAAACTATAAAATCCTTCTGTATATATTTTTATATATCGCAATGTTGTTGCTATGTTATTTGTTTTGTGATCAACCATACATATACATCTATATACACATGGATACACATATATATTTTGTTACATGTGTATGTGTAATTACTACTTTAAATATATCTATGGTTATACATCTATATTCATTTATGCTAATATGGTTGAGCTTGTATGTATACTCCTAGGTTGTATGAGTACATTCTACTTCCACTATCCAATCACTTGCTAAATTTAGAAAGGGTTAAAAACAGCCACAGAACCATTTGTACTATAGCCAACATAGAGAGGAAATTTGTGTGAAGGGCCATACAAAATTCATGGAGCAAAGGTTAGCTGCACCATGCACAACTACAGCTCTACCTATTGCCAATCTTCCCTCATAGTTCCCATTGAAAATGGTAGATACCACCCCTATAAACAATCTCAGAGCAATCCCCCTGCTGCACTAAGATAGCAACAATGCTTGAAAGAAATATTCAATGATTGCTACCTTTCTATAGTGAAACGATTTGAACACCTCATAGATGCACTATCAAACCTTTTTGTTTGTCAGATATGTAGAGAAAGATACATAGGTATGCACACTCGTATGTGAGGGTCAACAACAACATGTGCAAGATGCTATTGTGAAAAATGTACCCAATGATTTAGCTCTACAAATGGCATGGACCCAAACCCACTTGCAAGACCTTGAGGTTGTCATGTAGTACGTTGAAATACTATTGAAGGTGATAATTATGATTGCTATGTTAATAAACATCATGTTATGGATGCATTGAAATAAAAAATTCAATATGAAAAATATTACAATGATGTTGAGATTGATGTTTATGCTCTTAATATGTTACCTAATGTTGATGTTGATGTGTCCAATTTCTTGCATACAATAGAGAAAGTTTTCGATGAAGACTTAATGCCGTCAACTAGCTCAACAAATGCTACTCAGGATGAAAATGGCTCTTCAAACTTTTCATTGTTTATCCCTTCCTTGCCAAATGCTAAATGAGAGCTCCAAGCAATCAAACAGGTATTACAAATTGAAAAAAAAGACCAGAATATTTTGTATTGGCCTAAAATTAGCTCGTCTCTTGTTAATGAATATAACACTGAAGGTTTATTTACAATGGCCTTTCCAACATTGTTTCCCACTGGAGTAGCAATTCCTCTCCAACCGAGGAATGTTCGAATCCACTTGCATGAATATGCCCTCCACTTAATGAGATATTTTGACCACAGATTTGGAAAACATGTCAAGTTTAGGTATTTCCTCTACAATTTGATAATGAGACATCGCAACCAACAAACTATTTCTATCTTTGTTAGAGTGGACCTAGAAGACAAAATCCCCAGGTCATTGCCTGCATTGTGTGAATGCCTACAAGCTACTACCAATGGCCAGTTAGGCCAGACAGCTAAGCAGTTAATGCATTTTGGTGTAATGTTGCATGAGACCTATTCTTTTTGGAGCTCTTGTTGGGCCCAGCACTCTACAATGATTGAACAACTTGGCATACCTACCCTTTTTTTCACTTTAAGCTATGGAGACACAAAATGTGCTGACCTAAAAAAAAAATTCTCTTTTGTGGCTCGATTGGTGATGTAGCCCTCAACAAAGAAACTAACAGATAGTCTTGTTCAAAATCCACATATCACATCTTTATATCTCCATCATAGATTCTCAATTTTCCATGAAGAGGTGATTGAAAAGCTTTTGCATGCAAAATATTATTGGTATAGATATGAATGGTAGCATCATAGCTCTGCACATGTGCATGAATTTTTATGGCTTCTAGAAGCCCCCAACATGGACACTCTTGATTGGTCAAATGACCATGATGTTACCATGGCAAGGCACTTTTCTGATAGATATGTTTCAGCTTGGAATCCATGTTTCCCTACACAAAGATTGCTCAGAATGTATCATTGTTCTGAAGAAAATCTATGCTTGCTTTCCATAAGCCAGATTCTTTCTAGTGATCCAATCATAGATTATGAAGAGCTGCTAAATATAGTTCAAAGGCACACAAAATTCCCTGAATATACTTGTTTAAGGAAAAAATGAGAGCAATTACAATGTTGGTATAAAGCACTTTGGCAGCAACAACTTACCTCCACATTAACATCTGATGTTGAGACTAACAAATCCTACAAGCCAGCAAGAAATGATGATCGCCTAAATATTCATAGCCCACTCATGCTTGCAATCTGGTGTGCCAATATTGATTCTCAATCAGTTGTTTCTAGGAAAATCATTTTAAGTTATATTTCTAAATATGTAGCTAAATCTGAGAAGAAATCAAAAAATTATCTTGATATGTTGAAAAGATTTGCAAATACAAATATAGTTGAGGATAGAGAACTGCTTGCATATCAAAAATTCATGATGAATATTCTTATGGAGCATGACATCTCCACATAGGATATGTGCCATATGTTGCAAAAATTGCCTCTTCTCACTTCAAGCCAACAATATGTTCATTTGAATGTTGGTAAAAAAGCATGGTTTCATATAAATAAATATGATGTTGATGAAGACTTGTCAATAAATTATATTCATTGCTATATGCAGAGGCATCTAGAGATAGGTGGTGTATCCCTAATTGGCTCAGTCTACTTATATACACATTCAGAGCAGCGCAAAAGGGCTAAATGGAAACTAAGACACTAGCCTGCAATTGTCCTTGTGTAACCATTGTTCAAGATTGTTCCCGTTGAAGATACATAAATATTTGGGACATTTTGTTGGACTGAACTTATGTTAAACAAACGTTTCTGAAACATACAAATAGATATAGGTCTTGCCAAACAAGAGACCATACAAAATTAGAAAGTTTTAAAAACAATTGGTTATCATCCTTAGCATGTTAATAGACTTCCAGTTACATCCATGATTGAAGAAGAATATGGAAATGATATTGATGATTTGAACCATCGACGTTTTATGGATGAATATGAATGGGAAGTTTTCTCTTGGCTTGGTGCAACTACTAACTTTAGTGTAAATCAGCTCCAACTATTGTGTATTCAAGACTTTGATATGAACCATTCATGGAATACAAACCATGTTCCTAAATAGCTTCATAATATTGCTTTGTAGTTCATCCCATCATCCAGGGCATAGCATGAGCAAGCTACGATACAATTTTTTCCTATAAATACATCATCCCATTAGCTTTCACCAAAACAACAATTGGCTCTTCAAATCATCCAGTCCCATGGCATGCAAACTTTCCCTAAATACCCTCTCCACATGATCATTCATGGGACAGCTGGCACTGAAAAATCCTTTTTGATAAATTTTATTAGACAACAAATAAACACGTTTACTATTGGATCCAATAGCCCATTTCTCACATTGGCCCCCACATGTGTTGCTTGTTGGAATATGGCTTTGAGAGATTTTTTTTGGTTGCTAGTGTTGTCATTGATGGCAATTGGAGTTAGTAGTGTGGTTTGTAGTTTAGAAGTAGCTCATACCGGCAAGAAAGTAGAAGATTGTAATCTACCAACAGAAAGCATGAAGAACAGAGCATCTGGTTGATAAGTTGGTCTGAATACTTCACTAGATCATTATTTTGTCATGTAGATCCCCAGGGAAGCTTTTCAAGCATGAATGTTACCTGATTCGTAAGTTTTGTGGTGCTGCAAAAATTAGTGTATGAGTTAAGAGATTCGGTAGAATGATTTATTGCTTATTTTCTCATTATGGTCGACCTGTTGTGTATGGCATGTTCCAAATGTATGAGGAATATGTGTTTAACTATTTCTTGTGTTGGGAATATTGATTTGCGTCCCTACTATAGTCTAGCTGACTTGTGTGGGTACACATTAATTCTAATTGATGATTTGAGCCAACATGTGGAAGAATATTATATTTTGTGTTAAGCTGACATATAGCAATAAAATCTTGTTAGCGGATATATATGTGAGATCAAAAAATAATTTTTGGGAGTGTGGTGTGTGAATCACTAAGTGAGAAGGTGTGTAAGCAAAAAGTGCAGAGCAGCAGTATGAGCTAATATCAGAAGATCTGTTGAAGTGAATTATATTTGTGTAGCAGAAGGGTTATCATGTAAGAAAGCAGAGCAAAGTAGAGCAAAAGTGCAAATTGGACAAGAGGTCCAAAATTTGTTTAATTTTCCTCATTGGAATTGAATCCAGGAATTTGTGGATGCTATATTATCAGTTCAACATTTTTTTGTAATCTCAAATATTTTGTAAGGCAATGAGCCTTCCCTATTTTGAGCAGTGGGCTCTAGGCAGTGTACCTGAATGCAAGTGCATTCCGTTTTGATCATACTTTTAACAAAGTATACTTTGTGGATTAATCTCCACCATGGTTTTTCCCCTAATAGGGGTTCCACGTAAAAATTATAGTGTTATGGTGTTCACATTGTCTCTTTAATGAGTTTGCATGTTTCCTTTTGTTTATATGTTGTGAATACTATTAAAGGTTAAATATTGATGTTGATAGTTTAAGATCTGATTTGAAATTCAAATATTGTGGAGCACTAATTCACCCCCCGCTCTCAGTGTTCCTTGTGTCCAAAATTGTTGCGTACGAAATATGCACCTCCACAATCCATAGAACCCTCCAGGGTATGTGCAGGATCATGATTGGCCAAAAAGTGGCAATATGATGGGTATTTGTAGGGTATGTGGTTGACAACTTTTTTTTTACCCAAAATTTTTGAAATGAAAATGGTTTTAAAGGATATTATCAAATTTCCACCAATATAAATTATTCTTTACTTTGAATTTAATAAATAATTATTATTCATTTTCTATTTGAATTACGACTAAAGTTGTGATAGGCTAATTGAAAAACATCTATAGCTTTCAAATGGTATCACATTTTGAAATCCAAAACATGCATCACATTCTATGCTTCACATACTATAGAATTAAAAAATAAAAATAAATTTCATGAAGTTTTGACCAAGTTAAGGTGGTTAGACATACTAGTTTTTTTTTTTTAAAGTTGTAATAAAAAATTCATAATTAATTATTTATTTGGAAAAAAATTACAAAAAAATATGCATCACATCTGGACATGAGTCCTCTACTTATGTCTAAAATATTATAAAAAAATATTATCATTTTATTCTAGTTAGGGTGGTCAGACAGACAACTACTTCTTATTCTTTCCCTGAAATTTAAGTACTATTGCATTGAAATTTCAAATTTTCACCAAACAGATTTTTCTTTAAAAAAAATAAACCTAGTAGTTTAGAAACTACATTCATTTTTCTATATATTCTATTCTTACATATTTTTGAAATAATATAGATAACTTATTAAAAAATTTACTTCAAGTTGCCTAACTTTGATTATTCTAAAATTTTTGCCACTTAAGGGCCTGTTTTTTCCATGATGATCCCGCACATACCCTCCAGATCCCCATAAAGGATATGAATCCTTCGTAAGGTCAGGGATTGACAATATTCCAAGAACAATTTAAATATATTCAATACATTTTGATAGATGAAATGAGTTTTCTAGGCCCGAAGTTGCTGCTGAAAATAGATAGCCAATTGCACCAAGCATTCCTTGATAACCAGAGGGAGCCATTCGGTGGTGTTTCCATCATCCTTTTTGGTAATTTTTCCCAATAGCCATATATCATGGATACCCCTATTTATGCTTCACAGTCATCGACAGTAGCCTTATGGCATACTTTCATAGTCTCAATCACATTGGGCACTATTTTCTGCCAAAAAGGAGATAGCCCTTCCTAGAAAAAGTTTTGGGAAATTCTTCTCCATATAAGAAATGGTGAGGCTCTCCACGATGGCTAGAAAGAGCTTATGAAAAAAAAAAAAAAAATTCTCTCATCCACAGAAAGAGACCAGTTTGATGTTGCCACACATTTTTTTTCCACAAATGACTTAGTCATATTCCACAACAAAAAAATGATCAAACAGTTAAACCTTCCCATAGCCATTAGTATTGCTTGAGTAGCACAACAATAGACATCTGATCATGGAGATGATGACCAGCTTCTCCCAAAACTATTACTTTGTGTTGGTCAACAAGTGATGCTAAGAAAAAATTTATGGATTCAAGTTGGCCTTGTCAATGGATCCCTTGGTCTTGTTATAGCTATTGTGTACAATGCACATTGTAAACTTCCAGATCTACCTAACTATGTTTTTGTTCACTTCCAAAATTACATTGGCCCACCATGGGACCAAGAAAACCTAAGAGATATCCCTATCCTAGCTATAACTCGGGGTAGTCGAACACAAATCCGACTCACCATGGCATGGGGAATCACAATACATAAAGCATAAGGCTTAACATTAGACAGAGCAACGATAAACATAGGCAGAAAAGAGAGGCAAGGGTTGACTTTTATAGCTACCTCTCATGTTAAATAAATTGCAAGACTCTCCATTGATCCAACATTCTCATTTGAAAGATACTCCAGGCTTAAAAACAACAAATACAATGCTAGATGTTGCAGTGAAGAGGTGTGGTTGGAACAACTCCAACCCCTACCAAATGCTTCTATCCCTAGCTCATGCATCAGCTTATAGAAAAAGGCTCTAGAACAATTACTTATGCATTTGGTCCAAACTATATACGATCCTCTTTTCAAGGATTTGTAAGCTAAATTTTATAGAACCATACTATGTAATAATTTGTGCAACATGGGTATAATGCCAAACATGGATAGAGATAGTAGGAAAGAATAAGCGAAGGACAAGAATCTATTCAATGCTTTGCATCCTCTTTAGGTTTACACATTGAACATAAATTTTTTCCTGTTTACTATCTTCTCTACCTTCAACAATACATTCTTTTCTGGAATTCAATATGCAAATATGCACCCATAAATATTAATCTGCTGAATTCTTGTTTCAATAGTTTGTTGAGTCATAAATTTTGTAAATGGCATTAAGAAGAATACACTCTTCTATATATTCCACCTATCCATGTTTTTCCAAAAAAAATTAAATTGCATGATGTCAATTCTTTATCAACATACCTGCAATTCTCTTTCAACTGATTTTAACATGCAGTATTCAACACATACAGTTGTAGCTCTTACAAATTAATACATATGTAGATACAAAAAACTTCAAGTGTCAACGATGCATAGAGATTCTCACCAGCAATAAGTAGATCCAAATTTTTTTATAAATGAATAACGTGTTTTGAACATTTCAGTATATTAAACTATATATGCACATAATCTACAAAACATTCTCAAAAGAAATTCTACTCTATTTGACTAATAAGTTTAAAATTCTGCAACCATGTTGTGTTTTGACATTTGTGCTTCATGCTTTGCTTCCACAGATTCTTATCTCTTCTTGTTAGCTTTTCTATTAGCTTTATTTCATTCAACTAGCTGCAAATGTTTATGTACAAAATTCTCATTTTCCATCATTTCACTCTTTCACTCTTCATGTATATTACATTTAGAAATATATAGTCTTGTCTAGATTTCTTTTTGTTTTCCTTAATTATCATAAAACTCCGTGCTATTTGCAATGGGTTGCTCGGCCCTATTTACAATGATGGATGAGGTTGTTGGCCGCATGGTTTTCCTGACCGTGGAACTGGCCAGCTTGTTTATCAGAATTGCAATGCCAAGTTTTCAGTTGTGCCATGGTTGGTATAGCTCGACATTGTTGCTCAGTGCCACACAAGGGAGTACATGTAATATTTTTTGTTCTAATATAAGGATGTCTATTGTTTTTCTTGCATACTAAAATTCCAAACCAAGTTGTTGGTTTCACACCAGGCTACTCAACAAAGCTGCCATACACCTCCATTGGATACTAGATTGGAGAACTTCCCAATTGTTCTAGCCCACATCCTACAATGTTTCAACTTCTATTGTTGTTGTAAGTCATTTTCTAATGCCTTTTTTCCATTCTATATGCACCTAACTAATCACATATATTTTAATATGTTCAAACAAAATGTTGCTTTGTAGAAATATCATAGTGGCCTCAATGCAAACATATATGGAGAACGAGATATGAATCCCATGTGTTGGAAAATTGGTACGTGAAAGACAACCATACCTATAAGCATAAACAAGGTTTATTTTATAGATTTGTATTTTTTTGAGCTATACATTCAACCCTTTTCTTCCTCCATGGTTAGATAGCCTCCATATATTTGTTGCTATATATATAGATTCATGAATGGGTTCGTACATGCACTTGACTACAATAAAAATTATCTATTATGCACATTACATTTTTCCATGTTCATATAGTTTCCTTTTCAGCTAACAAAAAAAATATCTAAATATGCTAGAAAATTCTAACGACAGCTACTCTAACAAAAACCCTTGTGGAAAATTCAAACACATATCCAATAGGTAAATGGAAACTATTACATAAATTGCTTGTTTTGTATTAATATTGTTGATCATGAAAGCTTGTGCCTCTCCCACATTCTTATGGGAAATTCAATGAGTGGGGGACAAATTGTGTCTCATTGAATACCTCTGGGATTTTTATAGAAAGCTGACACTTCTTTGGGGGTTTTGAGATAAGGGGAGAAGGAAATGTAAACATAAAACATAAAAGGCAATGCACCAAAGATTTTACAACATTTCAAGCCCGAATCATTCCTATGAGTAATATAAATAGACACAAACTGCCACTACCCTTCATTTTTGGAAAGAGAACGAATAATAAAGGATAACTTTAAGAATAGTGAAAACTTTCAAATCTTTCCACAGGCAATGTTCATTAAGGTCTGATCAAACATAAAGACTTCTTATAATTATCAGAACAATATCTCAGAAATCACATGAACTCTATCTCCTAATACAACATAGTACAATAAAATAACAACTTTCAGAAAAATAGAGAAGTCCAATGACATAGTCCAGTTTTCTTAAGTTACTATTCTTCAATACAAGAATACAACATAGAAATCTACTACTTAAACTATCTAGATTCAGCTTGCAAGACATAGTGTTTCATTCAAAACGATAATATAAAGAAAGAAGGCTTGAAAAAGGCCATGCATACACAGTCTCAATAAATTATCCTCAATAGTTCATTCTTTGATTATCAAATGAACTTTGAAATAGAGGTCAGATGCCAATTCGACAATAGTTTAAACCTTAATAGATATAACATGCCAGAATAAAGTAGTTCTGCAACTTGTTTATGAAAATAATTCTGAAAATCCTACGAAAAATAAAGAAACTTATCCTTTTTCAAGAAACTACTACTTGTAATCCAAACCTTTATTGTGTCGTCACTCTGGTTATATAACTACCAGAAGAAGAAAGAACCACCTTAGCATAGAAGTAATTACTACCAAATTTTGTAACTTGATAGCTTGCAATCTGATCATGGATCTTTGGTTAGGCCACAAAAGTCTTTGCTCATTAACTCTCAGCTACTTTATTTATGTCTCTTAGATATTTAGCAAAGATGTACACTTGTAGACAATCAAATCCTAAGAACATTATAGCGATAAAAGGAAGTCCATTGAACATTCTAGCAATAAAAGGAAGTCCATTGACCAATTACATCACCTTGAGCCAACGACTCCAAACTTCTATTAAAAAAAATCCAAAAAATAAAGGGCAACAAACTCTGATAGACACCCCAAAAGATATCATCAGGCACAATCTTCAAAGAGATGACACGTCACATAGGTGAAGATCTTATGATTTCTGAAAAACCTTTTGGAGAAAAGTTCCACCAAACCGACACATCCCAGGCCTTCAGAAAGGAAAATGACATGAGAAATCCATGCAGCCACCACGTGGCATATTGCCCATCTTTCTAACCAGCCTTATATAAACAAGAAAATTCAGAAGCCAAAAACAAAAAGAAACCGAAGATCAAAAAGTTGAGGCAAAGAAAAAGCGTTTTATAGTTTTGGCGACTCACAGGGGCCTTCGCTTGTGGAGGTACAAACCTAGCTCTCTGGAAATTCCTTGAGTTTAAGGAAAGAGGAGTGTTGCACTTGTCATTCTACTTCGGTTGGTAAAGGAATAACGTGGATGAGCCTATATGCTTGGTCAAGTTGGAAAGCCTCCTTGAAAGATAGGACTCGCCATCTTGTAGTAACCACTGCAAGATAATGATAAAGACAA
The DNA here is from genome assembly GCA_007258455.2 of Sequoia sempervirens. NCBI lineage: Eukaryota > Viridiplantae > Streptophyta > Pinopsida > Cupressales > Cupressaceae > Sequoia > Sequoia sempervirens. The sequence goes on from VDFB02006572.1 coordinate 80,320, forward strand.
GAAAGGTGAAAAATATTTCTCTCGATCTCATCGGCTATATGTGTTGTGCTTGAACTTAGAAGTTCTACGGAAGTCTAATAATTTTTTTTGAAATTTTCCATGATCTATTTTATTGTATGCACATCTCCATCTGCAGAGAAAAAGGGAGGTCACCCATAATTGATCAAGACATTGAAATCCTTCTTTATTTCCTCAACTCTCCTTGCCAACACCATTTGGCAATCCTCGCATTTTTTGGCGACTTTGTGGGATTTGATAAACTCACTTGCTTTGATGGAAGTGACTCTCTGATCAGGAACCCTGACGTCTTTCAAGACCTCATAGTCAGAAGCTATACAAAGCCTAGAAGTGAAACTCTATGACTCCGCTAGTCTAGAGTCATATGTCTGGAAGATATGATTTTCCATTGAGCCAATCTTCTCATTTATTTCCTAGACATACCTCAGGAATTGCAAAATAGGTTAGAGAATAGGAACTATAGCTACAATCTGCTCCCAGTGTGAAGATACCAACCATTTTAATAGCGGTAATGACCCAAATTTTTGTGCAATGGCTAATTCTTGACTGATTGAACCTCTTTTTTTCTCGTGTTCCCATCTACTTGATCTCTCTCCTTAGGAGCATTTTCTAGTCCAGAGCTTATTCTTCTTATCTCCAAGTCGTGGGTTTGTAAAGCAGACACAATTTCTTGTTTTTCTAGCTTCAATTTTTCTACCTTTACCTATCCTTTCCTAACACTATCAAAAACATGGGATCAGACACTATCTAACTCTTTCTGTAGGTTTTCGTGAGCACTTTTGTACTCCATGTTGGTCTGACACTGGACTATGAGCTCAACTTTTAGTCTTTCAATTTTGACCTCAAGCCAAACTTGTTGGCTCTGTTATTCTTCAAGCAATTTTGAGGTTTCCCCTTGCTTACCTTGAAGCTACATTATGTGAGGCAACTCAACATCTTTGGCCTTAATTTCTATCTACAATCTGCCCACTATTTTTCTCACATTAACCAAATATGCCTCACGCTTCTTCAATCTCCTACCCAACTTTTCATAATCTACATATACTACGTGTTGGGTTGTCTTAGCCAAGACTACCTTGTCGTGAGGACAAGTTTCATTTAGATCTAGACCTATTGTCCAGATGTCATAATCCTCCATTTACATCTGCCCTTTGGGCTTTGCCGCAAGTGGTTTCATGGTGCTAATCAGGAAATAATTTTGCTACTCATTGTAGCAAGCCTTGATTTTCTTCATAGCTAGCAACTCAACGCCCTTCAAAATTTGCCTCTTTTTAGCATTTTGTCGGGCCAGCTTGGTCGTATTGAAATGATTTTGTAGGGTTTGAGGAACATCGACATTTTTTGCTGCAATAGGGGCACCAGGAGGAAAATCAAAAAGGGTAATAGAAGGGGAAACCTTAGATGTATGAGCATGTGAAAAGAGACACGATCAAGCAGAAAGGTGTTTGTTCCAAAGATGATGGGATAGGTTTGGGAGTTAGCACAGATGTTTCAACTCTTCTTGTAGGGGTTAGTGACAAGGCGATCAAAGAATCAACAGCAACCAAGGCGGATACCACTCGTTCAAGCTGTAGGGTAATTTCGGGGGGTTCACTATCAACAAGAGGGGGTGTATTAAAAATTAATAGGTCAGGACCTAAGGAAAAGGAATTCCTTACCACGGGAGGAGGAAAAGGGGTAACTAAGGATGTAGAAACAGGAAGAAGAGAGGGAGTGGAACTTACCCGAACTGTGGTAGTTGACACATCTTGTGGGGAAGACTCTATTTTTATTCTCCTCGAATTGGTATGTCAGATACACATAGATCATGGACCCACCTTCTTTTCTCATGACCACAACTAATATGTCTTGACCTCCTAGACACTGAGCCCTACAACACTTGGCCCTCAACAATCGTAGTGGATGATGCTCTTGGAGACCGTCAAGATCTCTTTCCTTTACTTTGGGCACTAGAGGAGGACAAGGCTTGTGAATCCCTTTTCTTTGAATCCCTCTCACTGTCAAATTCCAGGGGTCGGGAAGCCCAATGTGGAGCTTCCTCCTTGACTTCATGGCTAGTTTATGTATTGTTGTTATTATATTCTACCTCCTTATTGTAAATGTCTTCGAACTCTTCATCCAGCTGGAACTATCCAATAGGCAGGTTGAGGCACCACAACTCCTGTCAGAACTTCCATAAATCTTCCTTCTTTCTCTCGGACCACCCTTTCTTCTTCAGCTACGTATTGATAGATTTTTTTATTAGAAGGTTCCTATCATATGGTAGCTTTGGTGTGTAGAAACTCAGCCATTATGGTTGCTTGAAAGGAATGTGTTTCAATTCAATGTACACCTCAGTGCTTTCCTAAGTCAGATTCTTCCTTCTCTCAAAGTATTCCCGCTCCTCATGTCTTACACTATATATTCCTCGTGGGTTGTAGTCCCACTTGTCACAGATGAGGACCATACCTAAGGCTTCTAGTAGATCCCTGAGCTCCTCTTCATAAAATTGCTTTGTTAGAGATACTTGAGTGTTAGCAATATTAAGGGGAAGTGAATATAACTTCATTTTGTTTCTTCCCGCACCATAGATCCTATCAACAATTGTCACCTAGTGGCATGCCTCCAATGCAAAGACTCTGTATGTCACAAATCTGGGGAGTCAGAAAGACTCATCGGGAAAGCCATGGAATTTGATAAATGTGAAGTCTACGCCTGTGAAATAATCCATAGAGTTCAACGAGATCTTCATCCATTGTAGGACTTCAGGTGAGAAATGGCCAATAGGGCGAGGCAATAGTTCTTGAAGTATTGGCCCCAAAAAATAATCTGCAAACCAATAATATCCCCCTGTTCTAGAAAGTATATGGGTCCACACAGAAACTAGTTAGAGACAACCCCTTTCATCTAGCCTAGACACTGGTACATTTCTACACAGCCATTCATGATTCTGATGCAAAACTAGATGACCCCAGAAAGAGGAATACATGAATTTGGAATCAATTCTGTAATTCTTCAGCTGGAGCAACATGTTTCCAGCTATTATTTGGGAAAAATCATAGTTCTTTTGGTTCTTTTCTCTCTTTAGCGCATAGGCTAAGCCAAACTGAAAAGGAAGAACCAATTCATCCTTTTGAAGACCAAAAACCTAGGCCAACATTGAAAACATTGATTGTGTGTTCCTCTTGAATTTTTCGTATGAAAGAGGGAAAGATATATGACCTCAGTCTAGTTGTTCCCTAGTTTCTTCTTTATAAAAAATTGTTCCCCTGGCCTTTTCTTCACCAAAAAGATTCATCCTTTCTTCACCAAAGAGCTCTACATCCCAAGCTATAGGGATTCACAACATATCTTGAATATCTCAAGTAGAAACAATAACCCTAATCCCATCATTCTAAATTACCCCTGTTTCCTCGTCGAACCTTTTAGAACAAGCATCGACTAACTCTGGGCATGGATGCAAAGTGGTCAACATAAACTGTGGTAACCCAAAATCCCATAGCCAAAACAGAAAACCCTCACCTGACCCATACTTTTCCTTTCTCTAAAAGGCACCTTTTCTGAGACTTTTGGGGTTAACCGACAACTTGGGGTCAAAAATCTTGTTGATGATATCTTGCAGAATTCAAAAGGTCACTCCTCTACGACCGAGGCATTGGCAAACGACTTCTGCCCAAAAAATTTGGCATATCTAGGTCATCAACTTGAAGCCATGGTTTGTCTTCCAGTGGTTGAAGGTTTTTCCATGACTATTATTAGAAGTTGCAAAGAATTATTTTTAACAACAAAAGAAAATGGTGTGCTTTCCTTTTTCTTGAAAAGGAAAACCCACTTTTACGTGCAATTAATTCTTTGCTTGTACATATAGTTAAGACTATGCTATTACGACTGATCCATTAAATGCTACCACTGAGGCAGGGTGAAGCCACATAAGTGGTTTACACTTTTGAAGAGGAAGGAAATTTCAAAATTTTCCCATTCCTCATATCAAATGGGTTCGGCTGAACCCTAAGGTTCGACCGAACCATTTAGTTGGTTCGGTTGAACCTTAGGGTTCGGCCGAACCCATGGTTCGGCCGAACCAACTAAATCCCCTATTAAAAAATCATACTAGAGTGGGTTCGGCCGAACCTAGGTTCGGCCGAACCCATTTAGTATGGCTAAAAAAAAAACACATTCATTTAATTGCTTTTTTTAATTGTATGTGTTGATGGTTCGGCCGAACATGGGTTCGGTCGAACCCTAGTTCGACCGAACCCTTCCAAGATGTTTGACTGAACACTTGTTCGACCGAACCCCTCTTTTTTCATCCTTGGTTCCTAAGGCACCAGAATTGTTGAAATTTTTTGTGTTTCGAAGCTCAATTTCATAATGAAAATGGAGAAGATCTCAAAAAACCAACTAGTATCGGGTTCCCCTCAAAACGAGCTATCCAACGAATATAATTTTAGTATGTTTTGATTATATTATCTATCTATTTTTTAAGTTTTATTAAATATAGGTTTTTCAACAAAACAAAACTCTCTATTTCGCACAAGTGGAAAAATAGAAGATTATCAAAAAAAAAATTGAAAAAAATATGAGTGCACCAGATATTGGAGTCCTTGATCCAACAAAAAAAAAGAATTTCGATACATACAAAGGAAAGTTATGCTATAATGGGTCGTGTTATGTCCGAATTGTAATTTATTTGACTTTAAAACTTGATTAAAGAAAAAATATTCAATAAAAACTATCTAACTAAGTGGAAGCACTAGATATCGGAGCTACAAATCTAAATTTGAAAGAATTGGAATTTTATCTTTCAAGGAAAAAAAGTTATGCATTATACGGTGTGCGTCACTTTTAAAAACGTTGTTTCTTGAAAAAAACCAATTTTCGTGGGAGATGGAAAAAGAAGTGCAATCTGATTCCAAAAATTGAAAAAAATATTTTTAGAATCTACAGACAAAATATGACAAGACTCTAGTTTGCAACATCTTCAAATTCTTTACGGTTTAATCGCTATAGGTGCCCGAATGTGGAGATTGTGTTAAAAAAAAAAAATATCAGTGTCCAGTTAGGCCAAAAAGTGTAAACCACTATTGTGGGATCACCCGTCAATATGTGTGAACATGAGATCTGTATGCCTCGAGAATTCTGTAGACACCATGAGGATGGAATTAGTACATTCCCATCGCCACCTCTTTTACCAATAAATTTCTTGCATTGAAGCACGTGCTTTTGCTATATGGAACATGTGGAAGTGACACAAGGTACACCTTAAAAAATATGTGACCATTAATTCGTTAGAATTTTTAGCGCGTTAACCCATGTATTTTCTCATTAGTAAGCTGGTTGGTGCTGATGATGGTGAAAGACACATGTCAACAATCGACGTATGAGATCATTTATTCCCAACGCCCAAACTCATTTCTCTGCACATTCTATTTAATTCTTTGTATGATTTATCTATCTTACTTCCTTTTGTCTTAAAAACTTTCATTGCCATCCAACCAAAAATAGACATTCCGTTGGTTGGGTTTGTCGGTTCACCTTTTCTATATATAGCTATACCACATTTTGTAACATTCATTCGAACATATAGTCTCTTTAAGTTAGCTAGCCTTCCCCTTGTTTTCATTCTACCATAATTCTCTACTTTATCAGAATGTCTACTAGATTATCCACCCACATCAGGCTTCTTCCCAGGAGACGGCAATATAGCTTCATGGGAGAAATTACTGACAACTAGATCAAGCACCTAGTGAATAAATGTGACCCTATAAAGATGACTGCGTTCAAGTGGGTGGTTGGTGCAGACTTCATCACCAACGAGAACCAGCTTTGAAGCAACTACAACGTGCTTTCGAGGTTCATGGCCTCACTATTGGACCTGAACGTGTCCAAACCTATGATAATTGAACTATGCCACAAGATGTTCGATACTTCAATGATGGAGGAACTTGGAGAGATAGTGCGAGTGGCCATCCTCGGCATTGGTATCATGAGTGTTATGGACCTTCACAAGTGATGCAAGAAAGGTGGTTACACTCAATTTCCAACACAGAACAATCTGATTCCAACAAGGAAAACTGTCCTTGAACCCACAAACACTTACCAATAGGCTTCAGACCTCAAATCACAATACTTAGGCTTATATTTTAGAGAAGGCCTATCCAATGCCTTTAAACACCCTATGAGACTCTCAACATGATATGAAACAACTTCCCAACAAGTGTCGTGGGGTTTCCTTGACACAAATTAGAGATTCCTTAAACTACCCTACCCAAAGGCTACTAAATTAACCCATTTTTTCAAAGGAGGTACCTCTCAAACACATAGTTTTCATCAAATCTCTTCAAACAGTCAACAATCAGGTGTCAAAACACCAAATTTCCTCATTTTTACATGGATACAAGGCTTCTAGATCATTGCCCCATCAAACCCTCCATTTACATGTAAAAACCTAGGGTTTTGTTGTATCTCAACTTTACCAGACTCATAGAACAAAACCAATACATCAAAAAATTTCTATTATGTATGTACAAGCTTACCAAACCCTTACAAGGTTATTCTCATCAAAAAATCATCAAAACTCTTCTCAAAGCCTCCATTTTCACAGGAAATTGTCACTGCCCAGCCCTAGAGAACCCCTCCATTTTGCAACCTGTATCCATAAACCACAAAAAAAAACCAAAATAAAACAATTAATCAACCCTTGAAGAAGCCATTCCACTGAGATACAGGGTGGAAAACAAGTGGAATGACTTCAATACATTGTTACATCCTCAAACTGGCCCTTCCCTATTCTACACAAGTAGTCTCAAATTTTCAAAGAGAACTCACTCTAATTTCGGTATTAGACTATCAAAATAGATTCAAAATAAACTTGAAACATGCCACTATAGAGTTATATGAAATATTGATGTTTTGGAGCCTGTACAAGTCTGTACAATGCCTTTAAAGTTTAGAAAAATAGTAAAATAATATAGAATTGCACAACAAACGTGGTGTTTCTTATAGAAAATTCAATACAATGCTTCTCCAATCATACTTTGAGCCTTGGAGAGGATTTTTAAACCATTTCAAATCAAAACTACCTCCAACCAATGTTCATAACTTACATTTGCATTACTTAACTCCTAAATTACATTTTATGTCAATGTTGCTCTTGACAACACTTTTGCAATTTTGCACTTTTCACCCAATTGACCTCCTAAGACACTAAACACCCTCAAATACATATTATATGGTCTTTTAGACCTTATTTAACATAAATAAAACTTTGACACCCCCTAGAATCACCTTATTACCACCTTGATTTACTTTGTTGCATTTCACCAAGTCAATTATGCATTAAGGGTGTAGGTGTTCCTGCACCATACAACGCCACTGGAAAAAACTCATGCCACATGAGTTGGGTTTGATACCAATTCCACCAAGCCTAATATTACCTATTCCTATGATCCACAAAATCCTTCCATTGATCCATGCATTGTACTTTTGCACTCTACCCTGCGCTTTTGAATGGGTTTGTTCTTGAAAAGGATTGTGTTTTTATGTCCAGACCTGATGTCTGCCCTCTCTCCATTCTTTGTTCAAAACTTGTTTGCTTCTCTACACTTACACCTACACAAAAACAATGGTTAGTAGCCTTTTGCACTATTTTCTTCCCTAAGTCTGCTCCTTGCTTACAAGTATTCTTACTACCCTGTTCTTCCTATCTTTCACTTACTGCCCCATTAACTCTCCTTGTCACTGTCTTATCAAACCATTGTATCCCTGTGCCTACACTTCTTGGTTGTTTCTTCACCTTGTTTTCAATTATAGGACACTCCATGGTCCCCACCACAATACTTTCACAGAAATTCACTACCATTACCTTCTTTACTCTAGTGTCAACCTTTATACCTTTTGTCCCTGTGTTCTTAGTTTTAGGCCTAATTGCAACATTAGTATTCTTGTCTTCTTGCACAACATTTATCAATTATTTCCTACCACACATTATTATCTTGGATTTTCCCTTTGCATCTTCCACAAGTGGAGTTAAAACAAAATAACATCCATCCTTCACTATTGTGTAAGAGTTCTCCCTTCCATCATACAAGGCTCGCCTATCATATTGCCAAGGTTTACCTAGAAGTAGGTGACAACAGTAAATAGGAAGAATATCACAAACCACAATGTCTTTATATCCTCCAATCTGGAAATCTACCATAGCCTTTTCATGCACCAACAAGGATTGTTCATCACTTAACCATGAGACTTTATAAGGAAATTCATGAGGTATTTTTTTCAAAATTAACTTGTTGACCATCTCAGTAGACACCATATTCTCTGTTGAACTGGAATCAATCATAATTCTACATACCTTGTTTTTACACTTACAAGTAGTTTTGAAGAGGCTCTTTCTTTGCAAAGGTTCTTCCTCTTTGGTTGCCTTCAACACTGTCTTTCTCATCATCAACATTTCCCCTTTTTTAGGAGCAACCCTCAAACTTGTAGAATAATTGCTTTCACATTTCTCTTCTTGAAAGATTTTTTCTCTCCTATCAACCCTCTTCTCACCACTTGATGAACTACCAACTCTATCAAGAAACTTCGATGAAGGATGGCCATATTGATTGCATGTGTATTATCTCCCTACAAAATCATTAGAATTTCTTCTAGCACTAAACCTTCCTCTACCCCTAAATCCTCCTCTAGAATCAACATTAATTCCTTTCTCTTTACCTTTATTAGCTTCTTCTTGTTCTTCAAATGGCCGCTTTGGTGTAGAAATTACTCCTCTTCCTCTTGCATTAATACCACCTCTTCCTCTCACTAATTTCTCTTTTCTCCTCTTAAGCTTCTCCTCCACCCTGATTGCTAATTGGAAACATTCCTCAATAGAATTTGGATTAGTAACAAGTTCATATTGTATACTAAATCTCAAACCACCTAGATATCTAGCCACCTTTTCAACCTCATCCTCATCCCTTCTAGATCTTATGCTTAACTTGTAAAATTCAAGAATGTAGGCTTTAACATCTATTTATTTTTGTTTCAATCCTTGCAATGCTTTATACAACTAAACCTCATAGTCCTTTGGAAGAAACTTACCTTTCAACTTTCATACCATCTTGTCTAATGAAGTGATCCTTGATTTTCCTTGTTTTCTCCTCTCCGCTTGCTCATAGTCCCACCATAAAAGAGCGTTTCCTTTTAGCTTTTTTTTTGCCACCTTTACCATCTGTTCATCTGAAATATCCTCACTTTCAAAGTAATTATCCATAGTAGCAATCAAATCAAGCAATTCCTCTTCATTTAAATTACCACCATAAATAGGAAGATCAACCTTTACCTTATGAGAATCACCTTTTACTGCTTTCAACATCTTCACCATCATCTGTTCTTCAGGATCTAGTTCTTCATCAACATCTTCATAGTCTTCATCTTCTTCCTCTAATTCACTCTCTTCATCCACATCTCTCCTTTTCTTTATCTCCAAGGTAGTAAGCCTTGCCAAAACTGTATTATGTGACTCTAGAAGCTTATCATGCTTCTCCTTCAAATCTTGCAACTCTCTTATAGCACCACCACCTTTCAGAGGCATCCTTTCAACCCTATCTTTTCACCTTCTATCTTCAAACCTACAAAAATCAAACAAATCACCCACAAAAGATCTTGTTCCTAAAGCTCTGATACCACTTTGATGCAAGCAAGGTGGTGACACTCAATTTCCAACACAAAACAATCTAATTCCAACAAGTAAAATTTCCCTTGAACTCACAAACACTTGAGTTGTCTCAAACACTTACTAATAGGCTTCAAGCCTCAAATCACAACAATTAGGCTTATATTTTAGAGAAGGCCTATCCAATTCCATTAAACACCCTCTGAGACTCTCAACATGATATGAAACAACTTCCCAACAAGTTCCATGGGGTTTCCTTGACACGAATTAGAGATTCCTTAAACTGCCCTACCCAAAGGCTACTAAATTAGACCATTTTTCCAAAGGAGGTACCTCTCGAACATAGTTTTAATCAAATCTCTTCAAAAAGTCAACAATTAAGTTTCAAAACACCAAATTTCCTCATTTGTACATGGATACAAGGCTTCTAGATCACTGCCCCATCAAAACCTTCGTTTACATGTAAAAACCTAGGGTTTTATTGTATCTCCACTTTACCAAACTCATAGAACAAAACCAATACTTCAAAAAGTTTCTATTATTTCTGCACAAGCTTATCAAACCCTTACAAGGTCATTCTCATCAACAAATAATCAAAACTCTTGTCAAAGCCTCCATTTTCACAGGAAATTGTCACTACCTAGCCCTAGATCACCCCTCCGTTTTGTAACCAGTATCCACAAACCACAAAAAAAAACCTAAAGAAAACAATTAATCAACCCTTGAAGAAGCCATTCCACCAAGATATAGGGTGGACAGCAAGTGGAATGACTTCAATACATTGTTACACCCTCAAACTAGCCCTTCCCTGTTCTACACAAGCAATCTCAAAATTTCAAAGAGAACTCACTCTAATTTCGGTATTAGACTATAAAAATAGATTCAAAATAAACTTGAAACAACCACTATAGAGTTCTATGAAATACTGATGTTTTGGAGCCTGTACGAGTCCATACAGAGCCTTTAAATTTTAGAAAAATAGTAAAATAACAAAGAATTGCACAACAAATATGGTGTTTCTTATAGAAAATCCAATACAATGCTTCTCCAATCGTACTTCGAGCCTTGGAGAGGATTTTTATACCATTTCAAATCAAAACTACCTCCAACTAATGTTTATAAACAAATAAAACTTTAACACCCCCTATACTCACCCTATGACCACCTTGATTCACTTTGTTGCATTTTACCAAGTCAATTATGCATTAAGGGTGTATATGCTCCAGCACCAGTAGGCACATGGACTTCAGCATAGATGTACTTTAATATAATTTTTTTAGATAAATACCATTAATCGGTATATCTAAAGTGTTTCCTTCCATATCCTCAAGCTCTTACATGTTCTTTTCTTTGCATGCACTGATTCAGAAAGGTCCTTTCCATGGTGCTTCAAATTTCTGGTGTTGCCCTAGTTTTGTAGTGAGCTAATTGTAATTTAGCACTAGTCTCCCTTCTTTGAATTTTGGGCTAAAAGTATTTTTGTCGAACCATCTCTTGACTCTCTGCTGGCGATTTATTATGGCTATGTGGGCCTTTTCTCTATCTTCTTCCAGTTTGAGGAGTTCTGCCTGTCGTAATCCCATTCCACCATTTTCTTTAAAATTAATCCCAGGTTGTATGCCCAACCTGTAGCATGGATGGTAGGTGGGGTGCGCCTGGTATGCCTGGTAGGAATGCTCATAAGTAATATGCATTTGGTGGTAAGATGTAGTTGTTGGTCATTTTGTCTATGAGTGGGAAGGCATAGTTTGACTTCCTTGGGAGTGGGAAAGAATTCATACCATCTAAAAACCCGACACTCACTACGCTCAAGGAATTGATTTGATCTATAACCATTATCCCAACCAATTGATACAACCCAAACATATATATACCTATCCCCCCTCAGACCACCCTAGGGTGGGATAGAACCAAGTAGGCAGGGAAGAATCCTAGCCCCTCCTCCCTATAATGAATCCAACACAATCCCCAATCCCACCCATCAAGCAATAGGAATTCAACATAGCTAACCAACAAATGAAATACACAAGTAATTCATATCATAGCATAATGATGCCTGCCTAGCCATGCACTAGAATGGAAGCGAGACACACCTCCACAACTCAAATTAGGCCCAGGTGGGGGGGAATTCTAGTGGTGGGAGGAGAGAGTTGTCACAAGAAATAAGTAAAGGTACTTGCCGAGTCATGGTCTGTCATGGTCTTTGACTTATAGGAAGCGCCCACCAGATAAGGTATGTCTAAGAATATCTCACTCCTCGACTGAAGGGTAGTGTAGTAGTTCCCCTCCTATTGTAATAATAGTGGTGGATATAAGCATACCAGGAAGCCATGCCTACCCTAGCATACTAGGATGGGCGGCTGGGAAAAACCTTCACACGACCTTATAGACGTAATTATGATGCCTACCCTAGCAAATTAGAGAAACACCTAGCTTGGGCAAGGATGCCTACCCTAGCGTACTAGGATGGGTGGCATACCAAGGCCTTTGCACTACCAACCAAGTGGGGCAGACCTTCGCACTATCTATCTATGCATACCAAGGCACACCTATCTATGCATACTAGGATGGGCATGCTAACCTAGCAGGCTGGGAAGACCTTCGCACATAGTCAACTGTCTTATGATGGATGCCTACCTAGGCTAATTAGAGAACATAGCAACTACCCTTCTATCTATGCTACATACCAGGGCAACCACCTTCCTCATGCCAGGCCTAGCCTACCTGGCCATTACTTAACCTAACTTGCGAGCATGCCAGGCTAAGAAGGCATGCATCCCACCTACCTAGCTATGCCCAAGGCATAGGGATATGAAGGGGACCCTTTTGAAGAATTCCCTAGAATACCTTCCTTTTGTATATATCTTTCCAAACTCAAAACAATAATAATAGGATGAATCATGTGGCAGGGAATATTCACTCCTTCTTCACTTACTCTCTAGTGAAAGACTTTGTGTCAAGTTTGACAGAAAGCAAGTGTAATTACATATAGAAAGCCCCTATTTTAATAGATGGGTGATCCAAGTCCCTTCATTAGTGCCATTGCCAGCCAATTCTAGACGGACTGAAGAAGGAGGGAGTAGAGGCGGGTAGGTGGATATAGCATTTTACAAGCCAAATGAGAAAACTTCCAAGGGTGGGGGAGGAAGAATCCATTAGCTGGGGTGGTGTTGAGGCATGTGATTTATCGATGTTGATGCGCATCTTGACTGATGCAGCTAATCCGTTGCACCCAAAAACTGTTGTTGTTTTAGTTTTAGCATCTCATCGATTGATTACTAGCATTACAAGTTGGGGAGGAAAAATTGTGACCCCCCTATCATTTTCAAAGCATTTTTCACTAGAATGACATTAGTGGAGGGTGAAAAAATTAAAAAATTGGTGGGGAATTACAGGACTAGTTGTGGGAGGCAACAAATGACTATTCAGGGGTAATGAAATAGGAGTTAAGGCTACCCCATTAGGATTGGGAGGCATTTAATTAATTTTTCCCCCTAGAAGGCAAATAGGGTGGGTGTGAATAGGGTGGATGTGAAGCATAGGGGTTCTGACATCCGGCCAACTAGAATTTAGTAGGGCCTACCTAGGGGAATTGAGTAGGGCCCCCCCAACTATTTTCTCCTCCCTTAATATAGGGGTGGGTGTTCGTGTTCACAGATATCCACTAAGGGAGATGGACAAATGCAATATATATATTTACCAGGGGGTGGGATATTTTCCCTTGGTATTGACCTGTGCTTCTCTTTCTTTCGCTTTAGGATAGGCCTGAGGCGAACCCCACTAGGGGGGGTTTTCTCACCCTATTCCCTATACCCACCCGCCCCTTGCTTTCCTTTCATCGGCAGCCTAAGGCTGGGGCCTTGGGTGAGAATTATAAGATATCTCGTGGTGCGTTTAATAAGTGAACCAATAGACTAGAAGACCTAGCTAACAACCAACCCCACCACCAGCCCTAGGCCCCCTTGCAGGGAGGTAGATTATATTTGCTTTCTCACCCTATTTCCTATACCCACCTGACCCTTTAGGACCTAAGGCCTGCATTCAATCATAGTAGGGTGGAGTAATTGGTCAACTCATCAGGCTCATGACCTGAAGACTACAAGTTCATATCTTTCCCCCATAACTAGAGTTATGTTGAACCGCCCTTTTAGTCCCCCTAATATTCTAAGGGGTTGTGGTTCTCTGGTAGTCAGGCCCTTCGAGACCGACCTATTCACCTTATTGTGGGAGGATAGCTGAGATGGGCCTTGGATGGTGGGGTCTTGGGGAAAGCTAGAAGGGAGAGATAGACTCGGTTAATCCATCATCAATTTATTTTTGTAAATAGGTAGATATTCAATCGAAGTTGGATACACCTCTAAAATTTGATACTCCAGTGAGGGAGATATGAGTTCCTTTTCCAACCAATATTAATTCCAATAGAAAGGTTGTGTAATTGCTGATTAGTAGGCTATTCAACTCTCACCATTAGTAGGAAATAGAAAAGCAGTAGGCTACTCCACTCCCACCATTAGCAGTTGATGGATAGAGGTAGTAGGCTATTCCCCTCCCACCAACCACCTATTATATTGAAAATAAAGAAATTCTCCCCATCCCTGACCATGTTAAGAATAAAGAATGGTTCTGGATAAGAGGGGAAAGAAAGAAAGAACGGGTCAGCGAGAACAACAACCTTTAATTTCATTATAGTCTCCTTCCTGCAAATAATGTAGAATTTATTAACTTAACTTCAAATGGTTCTTCTAGTGCGGGGAAATTATAATAGCTCCCAACCAACCCACCTTGCTGGAGGCCAACCCACACCCAACTGCCTATCCAACCAAATCCACCCTAGGATCCAATGATTCACCCCATGGGGAACCCACTTGGGTGGAGTTTTGGTTGGATGAAAGGATTGGTGGTCAGATGGATTGATCGGTTGAAGGGCACCCCTTCTAGTCGGGACCCTCTTATGAGGAGGGTCCCTCTCTCTAGGGGAAAACTAGCCTTACACCCAATAGGACAATGGGGCAGGGACCGATACCAACCACCACCCAGCACATCCGACCAACCAACCCTTGGAATGATGGTAGCATCAGAGGGAGCATGGCTAGAGACCAACCACCACCCCATGATTGGGATGGTGGAATATGGATTGGGGGGCTAAAGGACCAAGGCATCTGCCATGGGGGGGGTGGTTGTGGGGGTCTTTAGAGTTGCTCTGCCACCATTCGAGGCTCTACCACCAACCATATATTCCCAAGGATGAATATGCAATGGGGTTGGGACTGATCTGCAAAGGCGTATCAATTTATTTCCCCTTCTTAGTGGGGCTATAGACTAGTTACTTTGTGGGCTAGCCATCCTCAACTTAACCTCTAAGAACCTAACATATTATGCTTTCCCAAACCAACTTCTTGAACTAGTCTTTCACCCTTCCCAGTGGCAATGAACAACTACTTAGGGACCTAACTAATTAATGGAGGAGGGACTACTTCTAACCTTCCAACAGGACCTTCCAGGGGTGTGGGCTGGAGAATACTATCAACACAATTGGTTCATTGGGGGTGAGAAGCTAGAAACATTGGAAGGTGAGGGAGATGCCTACTATCTCTATATCCTCCCACCCCCTCTATTCTCCTCCCATCCTATCCCATATAGGGGGTGTAGGAAGGGTAATGGGAAGGGAGTGGAATACAAATTGATGTTTCCATCTGAGGGTGAAGGGAGGCAATGTTAACAATCCAACCTGGGGGTGAAGGACCATCCAACCACCAAGGATTTCCCTACCTCCCAACAACTAGAATAAGGAGGGGGAATTCCCTACCGGTAGAAAGTTAAGATGGCCAACCGTGGGTGGGAGGATGGCTTTTGAACTCAGATAAATTCTACTAACGATGGTGAATGCACAAACCTAGTTTCTAGTTGAGGCATGGGATTAATGATTAGTTGGTTATGGGAGGCCCACCTAGGAGGTATATTAGTTGTGGCGTAACATGACTACTATTGGATATGCTTGCGATATTTTTCTTGCAACAAGGTCATAGAATATTATTCTATAATAATCCCACTAAAATAGAGATTAGCTCAAAAAAACCTTCAACCCAACAATAAAATCAATGTTTTCTAGACTTTGATACCAACTAAAAGGAAGTTGAGTGTGTGTAAGATGCTTCCTACATTGATCTAAGTAGGAGAGTAGTTGCAAAAA
This sequence comes from Sequoia sempervirens, assembly GCA_007258455.2. Taxonomy (NCBI): domain Eukaryota; kingdom Viridiplantae; phylum Streptophyta; class Pinopsida; order Cupressales; family Cupressaceae; genus Sequoia; species Sequoia sempervirens. Next base: position 96,165 of record VDFB02006572.1, read on the forward strand.
AAATTGAACATATTTATAATTTCAAATTTAGATGAACATACATATCATAAACATATAAACCATGAAACCTAAAAATGATTTCAAGTTGGGAAAACCCTTTGGAGAGAAAAACCACACACTACAAAACACATTTCAATTAATAACATGAAGTTTCCACAGTCCATGATCAATGAGTGGAGAAAAATTTGGATTAAAACCGTGTGTGATTCTTTTTGCATAAACATTTTGGATCATACTCCATGATCTATCATCATCTATCCAAGTTTGGTTCTATTTTTTCACTCTCTTATTCTGTATGCTCAACATCCTAATGATGGATCATGGAGTACCATCCGAAATGTTTATGCAAAAAATATCATACACAGTTGCAATCCAGAAATATTTATGCTCACATTTGAATTATATTATTCATCAACAAAAAATAAGCTACAATATAATTTTAGAGCTATGCTCTTGCAAGGGCCTTCACACTTCTTAATTTTGGAGTAATTTTAGTAGCATAATTGTACATCAATAAACAATATTATACAACTCCAAAATAAAAGTGCTCAATATATATGAGCTTCCAATGCATTAATTAAGAATACAAGGGAATAAAATTCAAAGCATTTATATATTCCAAATAAAATTTCCTTCTTTCATTTAATAAGAATTTTATTTTGCTTCACTTTGAAAATTTTATTTTTTATACATATCCCATATCCAACAACATAATGCAAATGTGATGGTTTCCACTAAGACATTAGAGAGAAAAAAGTATGCAAGACATGACTAAATATTTCCTCCCACCTTCTTATCTAACATATTCTAATATTTTTCAACCATTCCCTTATGTCTTATTTCATTTCCTACAAATTTTGAATGGTTTCATTCTTCCATTGGATTTTACAAATTTATCTTTCATATCACATAGCTAATGTCGATAAGAATTTTGATCTTTAAAAAAGAGATAGTGTCCAAAATATTTTGTTCCTAAATATGCATAAAAAACATGTCAAAAGTGTTAGTGTTAAGTTTAATTTAAGGATAATTATTTTAGTGGTTGTATTTCTTGTATTGAGTAGTTGTTTACCTGTCACCTTTTTCACAACTTTAAAAATACTATAAAGTATGTATTTAATGGCATCTCAATTTATATTCACTTTTGGTGAAATAGCGTAGTGCTTCTTTCTATTCGTGAAGGTGTTCTTGTTGGAGATGGTGCTCCTTGGATGTGGTTAACACCAACATGGTATCAGAGCCAAAGCTGTCGAGTTTGGATCCCCTTGGATAATGTTGAGGGGAAGATTGTTGGCAGATGGTCAACTCTCCCCTTGAGATTCATAACATGGACAAGCTGCCTCCGATGGATCCGTTAACTCTGGAAGTTGTATCAAGCATTAACAAGTCAACCTTTTGGTGCAACGAGAACAATGGGTCAGAAATTCATATAACATTGCCTAACCCCACAACATCCAAATGCTTACTATCTCCCAACAAAATATTGGAAGTATCAGTAGGATGAAGACCAAAAAAATGATAGGGAGTAAAACCCATGTGGTGAGATGCTCCTAAATTCAAAAACCATCTATTGCGATGAGAATGAACCATAGAAGTTACCAATGCGTGTCCTTTACCCATGTAGATTTTATCTTTGTGCCATAGAAAAAAGGACCCTTTGCTTGACATGGGATTAATTCATGGTAAAATGGACTTCATGAGGCCTTGATTCAGGTGTTGTGAGGCATTTTATGCATCCACACTAGGTATTGGACCCTTGCACACTAAATTAAATATGTTTATTGATGTCTTGTGAAGTTGTTGTAAAACCTTGTGAAGGACTTTCACGCTTTTCTAGACGTAATAAACCCATTTCTCCCTAATTCAACATTATAAAATGTGTTTAATAACATTATTACATCAATCTAGAATTTTTTTGAGTTAAACTTAATGTTAAACTAGTGTTGTAATGTCTTTGCACATTCACATTGGTTCTTGTGCCTTCCTAGGCTTTTTGGACCTCATTTTATTGTTGTAAAGTGTATTTAATCACACTTTCACATTGAATTCTATGTCCCAAGCCCTATTTGACATTTACATCATCACTACTAGTCCCATATTAACCCATATTATGCATCTTGAGGCTCAAATTGATCAAATACCTGATAAGGTTGTATTTTAGACATTATTTACTTTTCTCTTGGCATCTAAGCTATCAAAATAGCCCCTATAGGATCCATTCGCCATGTGTGGCAAATGAGTCCCATTTGGCTCAATTTTGACCTTTGAGCAAGGAAAAAGTGAAATTTGAGTTTATTATTGCTTCATGTCAGCTTGTGATGAGGTATTAACAGGTAAAATAGGTGAATTTCCTATAAAATTACCTCTCTAAACTCATTTTTAGACCCCACCAACTTAATTCACATATTCATCAACCAGTCTTTCATATCAAGTCAAGCAACTTAGGGTTTTATCATTGCAAGAAATCAAGAAAGCTCCTGAAGACATTCAAGGGTTTTATTATTGCATGTTTCATCCCATTATTTCATCATTTTGGTTTAATTACCTAAAATGGGTTTGACCAAGGCAAACCCCCATGCCCTAACATTCAACATCTCTCTCTCCTGTTTTGTTTGTTTGCAGATTTAGGACTCTTGGAAGCTTGGAAATCATTGAATATCAAGTTGTAAGGTTGCTCAAATCTTCTTCTCATTCAACAAGTAAAAATATCAACATAAAGTGATTTTCAAACCTGTAAATTAGAGTTTCGGAAGTGGACACTTGTAGGGCATCAAAGTGCATATCGGAAGCTTCATAATCCACCTTTGAAAATACAAAAATTCAAAAGTGGAATAATTTTCCATGGGTGGTGAATGAGTCCTAACCCAAGGTCAATTTTTGGAATTTTACATTTTTAGATACCCTTTTGTCAAAAATAGGTTCTAGTACAGTTTGGCAGAATTGGTACTAATTTGCCCAAAATGGTGAATGAATCCCTCTAGGCCTGAAAAATAGCATTAGCAGCATTCCAAATAGATTTTCCAGTCTTCATCAAGGTTCCAGGTACACACTCTCAGTTTGATTCATTTCTATTGCATTTTCCCATTCATTTGTAGGTGATTTTGCAATACACAATGTGTTTTCAAACAAGTTGTTTTCCTTTAGTTTCTATTCATTAGTCAATCGATTTTACTATTTTCTTCCATTCAAACACAACATCTAGGAATTTTGCATCCTTTTTAAATCCATACCATGCTAATCTTTGAATGTGAACACAACCATTTTTTATGCCTCTTTCTCCTTTTAGGTAGAAAACCCTAGTAGTGTTAGAAAGCAAGTAGGAACCAAAAATCTATGTTCCAATCCTCTTCACCACTTGCAAATCATGTATTACTTGACTGTGTAGGTTTGGATGATGATTTAGATGAAGATGCAGATGGAGATGGAGAGGTTGTAGAAGGAGTCACAAATGATGGAAATGGAATATTGTTCTTTTGAAGAATATGTGAAAGCTCATCAATCTTCTTCATATAACAATGGTGTTCATCATCCCCTTTCTTCTTGTAATACACACACAACTCCAACTTCTCCTTCTTAGGCTTATATCCTCTTTGAAGAGGTGGAGGACCTACTTAGTCTCTGTCTTAGCCTTAGGTTTCTTTCTCCCCTTGCCTAAGAGGCTCTGAGCAACTAATGACTCCATAGAGAACCCTTCTAATTGGGAAATTTTTTGATTTCTCCTCATAAAATGGCTCATAGAAAGTATTAAAAGAAGGAATTTGGAATGCATTACCCAAATCATCCATGGTGGAGTAGAAGGTAGAAGAAAGTGCAAATGGACCTCCTGCCTTAGACAAAATTAGAAAAATGGACTCCTTATCTATTTTTCCCTTCCCACATACCACCAATTGTGACCTCACATATTTGAACTTGACTAGGAAATCATCAATGGAAGAAAATGAATCATGGGAAAAAAGAAGTTAATTCTACCCCTAGTTACAAAGCATGAACTCCCACTCTAATTGGACTAAAAATGTTTTGTAACTCATCCCACATCTCCTTTTGGGTGTATTACACCTCTTAATATGAAAAAAAGAAGATTATCAAAAACATGCAATTGTAATTTTAATTCCATAGCTTTTTCTAAAACTTGTTTGTATGGAAAGAAAACACACTCGTAAAAGTGTGCTTGGTTGGCACTCAATGTGGGACTACAAACCCTTAGGATTGAGCAACTCTGGCCACATTTTAATCTTCCGTATGGTGAAGCAGGGTTAACAATTCAACTAAATCAGGAGTAGCCATGACAACAAAAGGAAAAAATACACCAAACTGAAATCTCCAAAAATATCAACCAATGCAGCCTCTTGAGATTTATTTTTCCAACATCCAAAAAATATTACTCAGGAAATTAAAAAAGATTGAATCTAAAAAATTTGAGAAAAATAATTGTACACTGCTTGTAGTAGATACCCACACCCAGCACACCCAAACTCGACAACCTCTCTTCACAATTCATGAGGACTTGCTCACACCAGCCAAACACACTACAATGTTATTTAAATAGAAAAAGAAGTATCCCACATTGCCAATGTGGGATAAATATTCCCAAAACAACTTAAAAAAAACATGGGCCCACTTCCTCTTTGGTTGCACAGATTCCCTAAAATGAAATATTTCAAGGAAAACTTTATAAAATATAAAGTTTGTGAAAGCCAAAAAATGGGTGAGTAGTAGAGATGAATCTGTGTGTATTCTGATTTGGTAATAATAAATCTACTTTCTATCTATATCGACATCTATGGTGAGGGGTGCATCAATAATCGTAGATTCTCAATGTAGACTTGTATTTTCATTGAGAGGTTGGATTTCGAAATTCATTGTTGTTGGTGAAGTTGACTGCTTTAGGCCCTTCTCATTCCTTTCCTCATTTTGTTGATGATGATGATTATGAGCCCCTCGCACCCCACTTCTTGTTAGTGCTGATAGCAATTCCTCGAGAAATATTAGTCATTTGAACTTTGAGTTCTCTGACCCATGCTAGTTCATCTCCTATTGCTTCAGGTTGGTCCTTTAGCACATCGATGTTTTTATCCTTCATATCTCTTTGTGGGTAGTCACTTGACATGTCTTGTGGAGTTGTTTTGTAAATATCACATTCTATTTGGGTAATGCTTTTGAGGGTATATCCCTTCTTTTTGATGATAGTATATGCACTATTGTCACACCATATGTGTCTTTGGAGATTGTTGCTTCACAGTTTCCACATGGTCTTGTTGATCAAACTTCTTTGATTGAGGTTGCAATTGAATATGATGTGACATTTGGTTACATGGAGGTACCAGGATATTTTTAAGAGGCATTTTTCATGTTGATTCATGGTCTCACTTCTCTTGTTTCAGAGTTGGAGTTTCTCTTGTATCAACGCTTTTTTCTCCCTAAAGGGAGGCATGTTGTTTGAAGATATGTGATATTCTTAAGACTTCCAAGATCACCACAGGAGTTTCTTCATCATGGGGGGGGATCTTCAACATTTTCTATGGAGGGCTATAGTCTCTCCTCTCTTTTTGTATCTTGTTGAGACTTGACATGAGTTGTCCTTGGGGGTCTCTGTAGTCCTTTCCACCTTTTCAAATTTTTTCTCTTGGAGACACTTTTCCCACAGGGTTTTTCTCCTTTTCTTTGGTCGTGAGAGATTTCTATTTTCATTGTAGGGTGATCCCACAATAGTGGTTTACAATTTTTGGCCAAACTAGACACTGAAATATTTTTTTCTCACTAAATCTTCACTTTCGGGCACCTATAGCGGCTAAACCGTGAGGAATTTGAAGATTATACAAACTAGAGTTTCATGAAATTTTGTCTGTAGATTCTAGATATATTTTTTTCAAAAGTTTTGGAATTAGATTGCACCTCCTTTTTCATCTCCCTTGAAAACTAGTTTTTTTTAGAAAACAACATTTTTAAGGAGTGACACTCACCATATAACCCATAATTTTTTTTCCATGAAGGAGAAAATTCTAATTCTTTCAAATTTGGATTTTTAACTCCAATATCTAGTGCTTCCACTTGGTTATATAGTTTTTATTAAATATTTTTTCTTTAATCAAGTTTCGAAGTGAAACCAATTATAATTCAGACATAGGTGAAACATATAACGCGTAAATTTCTTTGTATGTATTGAATTTTATTTTTTTTGTTGGATCAAGGAATTCAATATCTAGTGCACTCATTTTTTTATTTTTTTTATAATCTACTATTTTTTCACATGTGTAGAACAAAGAGTTTGATTTTTGGTGAAAACCCTCTATTAATAAACTAAAAAAAAATTCATAATAAAACCAAAACATATTAAAGTTATAGTCATTGGATAGCTCATTCCAAGGACTACTTGATTCAAGTTGGGTTTGTGAAATCTCCTCCATTTTCATCCTCAACTCGAGCTTTGAAACACAAAATTCTAGACTTTTTTGATGCCAGAGGATGACAAGGTGGGAATTAGGGGGTTCAAGCAAACAATGGGGTTCGAGTGAACCCCTAGGGGTTCACTCGAACTAGGGTTCATTCGAACCCTGGTTCATTTGAATTCCCTCTCAAAAAAGTGTTTTTCTTTATTTTTTTGGCCAAAATGGGGTCCACCTTGCATTTAACTGGTTTGCACGAATCAAGGTTTTTTCGAACCCTTTTCTAGTTCACTCAAACCAAAGGGTTCATTCGAACCCAAAAAACCAAAAAAATTTGTATGGGGTCATTTTTTGCCACTTTTTCTTCCTCACACAAATTGTAAACCACTTTTGTGGGTTTACCCTCTAAATGGGTACCTAACATGGTTGTGTAGCCGAGACCCATATTGTATCTTCATTTTTGCATAATAATTCTCTGTAAGTTTGCACTTAAGAGGGGGTGTTACTGTTAAGTTTAATTTAGGGATAATTATTTTAGTGGTTTTATTTCCCATATCGGGTAATTGTTTAGCTGTCACCTTTTTCACGGCTTTAAAAATCCTGTACAGTATGTATTTTAGGGCATCTCAATTTGCATTCACTTTTGATGAAAAACCATAGTGCTTCTCTTTATTCATGAAGATTTTTTTGTTGTAGATGGTGCTTCTGAGGGGTGGTTGACACCAACAAAAAGCTCCTAGTGTAGTGAAAAACCCACAACTCATGTAAGAAAGATTTCCCTTCCAAATAAAACCTAAGACCCAATCTAACAATGTTGATAAATTATATAAAATAAAACTTAAAAGTTGCTCATTTAGTATAAAATTGAAAATACTATCTAGTTATTAACCATAAGATTAATATGTAGAATTTTAAATTAGGAAACATGTAACAAATAAATAATACTAGAACTACATGGAGAATGTCTTTTATTTAAAAAATTAACCACAAAAGAGAAAAGGTTTGCATTAATTCAATAACAAGTAATAAAAATAATACGTTCAACTTTTGTCTTCAATTTGAAATAATTACAATAGCATAAAAGTATTCAACCTAAAAAATATTTATTAAATAAGTATAGATAAAATCTAAATTATATAGTATTAGAGAGGGAAAGTGATAAATAGTTTCTGGAAAAATATTTTACCTACATGAAGAATGGACATGTATTCCCAAGAATGGTTCTCCAAAATAGTCTAGCTAGCTAATATGCGCCCCACTCAACATCTAGATCTTGCACTATCTATTTTACTCTCTAGGATTTGGAAAGTACTACAAATTAAGTCAAATCATTTTTTGATGATGAATGTCATAAGTATCCCTCCTCATAAATGTAACTATAATTAATATTATGTGTTATAAAGAGATGTCAACTATCAACATAAACCAAATAACCTTTCCCAGAAACTTTGAAATCAAGCATTAATACATTTAATTTAAAAGAATATTATCATCCTATCTTAAAACTTTCAAAATTGTAATGTTGAAGTTAATTTAATTAAGAGATATCGACTATCAACATAAACCAATTAACCTTTCCAAAAACTTTCAAATCAAGCATTAGTACATATAATTTAAAAAATTAATATCATCTTATTTTAAAATTATCAAAATTGTAATGCTGAGTTAATTTTAGAGATTACACTAGTTTAAATTGTGAGCATAATAAACACTAGAACTATGAATTCCTAACAACTCAATAGTTATCTGACGTCCCTATTATAGAAACATAAATACAAGCCAATCAATTTGGAAGGTACGGTTATATAAAATTTTCACTATTTAATATTTTATAAAATCCTTATGCAACTTGGCTTTCGATGAATATGAGGAATTGCTTGGTGAAGTAAACTTAGCTTTCCCTAGTTGATTGGTTAGAATCTCTTCTAGCCTTCCGTCGATGACGATAGAAACAATATATTTAGAGTTGTTTACCATAAACAAATCTCTACTATGCGTACGAGTTTTTATTTACGCCAGCAGATTCTTTATGGACTGAGATGTCTACAAGCGTATAGAAATGGGCATGAAGTCAAGTGAATAAAGATTACGAGAACTGTACCACTTTCATGGACTGAAATCTGTATGGGCTGAAAGAAAACGACAATGAGAAATAGTATGAGAATTGTAACAGAATTTTAATGCACTAAAATCTGTAGAAGAGCATAGTAAAGGAGCATGAAATATTGTTTAAGAAGAATAGGAGAATTCCAATAGCAAGCAATTGGTAAAGGAAGAGAAAGAATCGCCGAACGGTGGAGTAAACAATCAAGTCAGTTTCATCTTTCTTTTTGTCGGCAACGTCATTTTCTTTTCAATTTTTTTCAAACAGGCGTGCGAGGCGCCACTGTAGTTCCTTAATTCCTTTTATCGAAAAAATGAAGGAAGGCTGGAAGTTTCTAACTCTTTTCCAGGTAGTCTTTTATCATGGGAAAAATTAAAGCAATATTAAAATGTCTGAAAGGCTTCTGAAATTACTTTAGTTGTTCTATAAAAGCATGTAGGAAATTAGGCGAAATTAAATGAATACCTCATTATGGAGAACTCTTGATTGGTCAGATGTTCTTCATGAAAAGAAAATGTGGAAGGAAGAACAAGGGACGGTAGATCGTAGAATCACAATGTCATTTTCATCTTCGTATTGTTTTCACTAGTCATTTTCCATTTCCCAATTTTTTCTAATCGAGTTATGTGGATGGGCCCATTTATATCTCCCTATCTTGTCGTTAAGATTAAAATTAAAGTATTATTATTTTGATTTATTTTAAAAGTTCTAATAATTTCATTACTGTCAACAATTATTTTATGCTGGGATAAGAGCTGAGTAAAATGATATGAGCTTTTTTAACTCAAGAGTAACAGCGAGCAGCACAGCAGTTGGGCTTCGTCTAACATTTAAATCTCATGGTGGATAAATGGGATTGCCATAGGGAGAAAGTTGCAGCAGGGTCAATAAAAGACAATGACAACGGTGGATATGGTGGCAATAGCAGCAGGAATACGGTGGCAGCAGTAGTGGATATGGTAATAATAAATAAATGGTTTAGGTGGAAGCAGCGGGTGATTATGGAGATATCGGAGATGAAGTTCCCTTGTATGTGGTCTCACTGATTCATAGCTCCAGTCAAAAGTGATGGGTGCTGCCCCTTAGCAATGATTTACCAAATAAAAATTAAATAAAAAAATTCTTAGTTGAGATTTGCTTACATGTAAAAATATTAATATTTAATAATAATTTAATATCTCTAAATTAAGCAACATATAAAATTTATGTCTTTGTACTAAATAAAATAATTCCAAAGAATAATAAAATAACTTTAAAGTAAATAAAATAGTTCAAAATTAATATCTATTAGCATTTTCTACATAAATGTGTTTAAGATAACTATACTTACATTATTATTGTAGATTAAGTGCCCTATAATTGGTTACTTTGGATTGAATTAAGATAATGTCACAATTAAGTGAACAATTGAGTTAAGAATACATAAATAAAAACATTATTTTAGGAATAAAATATAAAGTGATGAGACATTTGATTTTGGAAATAATGATGATAAATAATATTTATTTTATATCATGTAAACTTTATTTTATTAGATATAGAAAACAAATGGTTATACTTAGATCAATATCATAAGCTCCACATAGTCTCACATTTTGTTGTTGATCATGAAGACATGGAAAATGATTTGAAGTGAAATAACATAAGATAATTCATGGAAATCAAATGTATACCTCAAACAATCTTCATCCTCTTAGATGAGCTAAAATAGAATTCACCTTAGTTCCATTTGATTTGCTTTTATTATAATGATATAATGTGAATTGTTCAATAGACTAGCATAACCTTGGTATGATTGTAAATGGGATAGTAAAATGGTAGCATAAGAGTATGATAACTTGATTCTTCTTAATGATGAAGGATGAAGGCCTCTAGTTATATGGATTTGAAGAGGAAAAATGAATGTCTAAGATTGAATGAAGATTAGGATTAGGCTCAAAGATGTAGTCATGTGCAAAGTGTCACATTAGGGATAAGACCTAGGTTTAAGATTAAGATAAGAAAAAAATATTATGTGAATGGCTAGAATTAAGAGGTGGGATTGAAATGAGTGGATAAAATGGAAAGTCAATTTCACTTTTGGGAAGGTTTCTAGGTTTTAAATGAATCTATGCAAAGAATTAGTTAAACATGTGAAGGGGACACCTGTTATACGATCAAAATTTTAGATTACGGTCCATGTGAACAAGTTTGAGTACTACGATTAAATGGAATAAGATAAAGGATAAAGGGAGTTAATTAAATATTTATTAATTAGTGGGATCATGTGAAGGTAAAAATAACTAAATAAATAATAAATATTTATTTAATTAAACGATAGGATAACATGAAAGAAAGGATGCAAATTAATTAAAGAAATAATAAATGTTTATTTGATTCATAGCTTATGATAGACTAAAATTAGGTGTGGTTAGGTAAAGTACTATTTTATGTTTCTCTATTTTTTCCCTCTTTGATATGGCATTACAAACTAACATTATATCAAATAAAAATAAAAACATAGATGATAGGAAGGAATAAGGATTAATGACATCATGCCCTGCTCACTAGAAGGATGATGATAAGGTAATGGGATGACCCCTCAAGAGGACATGCGGGTTAAGATATCACATGTGTTCACTTAAAATGGAAGGGAATGATGGGGGATAAGGATCAAAAAGTAAATGAAATGGAATGGAAGAGGATGAAACAAAAGGAGAATTTAAATATGAATGAGATGGAAAGGGATGAATAGGAAGGGGAATTTTTGTTATGCTAGTATGTAAAGAG